>PVJA010000869.1:70029-95124 GCA_004027025.1 Myocastor coypus | reverse complement strand
TTTTATCTATGTTTGCTATTCTAAAATCTTCAATAGAGTAAAGTCCAATTTATCTTTTATTGAATATGCCTTAGGTATTAAAGTTAAAAAATCACTGCTATTGTCAATATAATATAGATTTTCTGCACTGTTATCTTTTTAAATTTTTATAGTTTTGCATTATTCACTTATATTCATCTAAATATAACTTCTGAAGGTGCAACACCATTTTTGGATACATTTTCTTGCATGTGAATTTCAGGTGTTTGAGTGTCATTTAATATATCATTTTTCGGGGGCTGGGGAGATAGCTCCGAGGCACAAGTGCCTGCTGGGCAAGTGCAAGGTTGTGAGTTCGAACCCTGGTCCCACAAAAAAAAAATAAATAAAATAAAAAATATTATTTTTCTCTATTATATTATCATCAATCCTTTATTAAAAACCACTTGACTATATTCATATAATTATATTTTGTGTTCTCTAATTTAGTTCACTGATTTTTTTCTCCGTTCATAAACCATGACATGTACAGTACTATAATTTTATATTGTGTCTTAAGAGTAATAATGTTAGTCCTAAAATTCTTCTTAAATATTGAACTTAATCAAAACAATAAAGTCATTATACTTGTTTTGTATTTCTTAAATGCTTATCCCTCATTTTTCTTTATATCCCTCATTTTTGAATATCAACTATTATGAAGCCATAACTCACAGATTTATAATATAATTTTGCTTATACTTGACTAGCATAAAATATGTGGGTTATACAATAATCATATATGCTGACTCTGAGAAAAATTTGACCATCCTCAAAAGCAAACTTATTTCCGTTACCAGTCTACAATCTTCAATCAATGACACTATCATACATTCTGTATGTGTGAATTTGCCAATTAAGTATAAGCTCTATAAAGAATATGAAGTCTTACTATAAACAACGTCAGGTCTCTTGGTGAAAGCCTACTTTCCTTGGCGTATTATCGTTAAGCTTTATCCATTTTTAACCATTTACCAGTTCAGTATTTCCTTGCTCCTGGCCAAATAATGTCTTCAGGTACAGTTATACAATGATTTCATTATCTATCAAATAATTGATGTTTGTTTAGGGGCTTATCTAAACTTGGCCACTATAAATACCATTGCGATGAAGATCAATGTATAATGCACAAAAAGTTTCTAATATTCCCAACTATGTGCTTAAAAATAGAACTCTCTATCAGAAAACTGTATACTGATTTTCCCTTTTTATGTTCACTGACAGTGCAAACTTATGAGTGTCAGAGAATATAGGAGATTTCTTTTGATGTTCTCTTTATAGCATAATAATTTAAGTTGTAATTGTACTATGATGTAGAGCTTCTACTAGATTTATCCATTCGGAAATTATAAGAACAATACATCTTCTCTTTTCTCAGATAAGTTTCATGGAAAACTCAAGACAAGCTGATCACCTTCGCTTTCACATCAAAAGTAATTATTTAGCTACTCACGGCTTTCCTGCATTCATTTGTTCAGAATCACATTTTTCTTCCATGCAAGAGGATTTTTTTTAATCTTGTTGTATTTGTTAAATATTCTTAAAGTATTTAGAAAATGTTTTGCCTATTTTTTTGAATTGCTTTCTTTTACATCATAATACAAGTCATTCTTCCATGATTCTTAATTGTACAGAAAACATAGGATGTTTGCCAACCTTTCCTATTGGTATTAGCATTACACATATAGGCTTAAGAGCTTCACCCAATATTCAGTAAGATAAGTGCTACACTTTATCAGCTCCGACAGCTCAATATTGCAACTTATTAAAAAGACACAAGGATCAGCTGGTTGGACACAGGAAGAAAATTTTCAGTAGGCTCTTGATTGAGCCAGTAAGTATGTGTATTTTATGGTGCACTGGAAATAAACATAACTTTTGGCAGTGGGCTATTTTCAGTATATAGTACAAATGTACATAGTTTGTAATATACTACTGTATTATAGGAAATTTTCCACTGAACAATGAAAGAAAAAAAAATGGGAAAGTAATTCACCATTGGGGGCAAAGTCATTAGCAAATTATCTTTGGTAGGGTGAGTAAAAGGGCAAACATGAATAAAGCAACCATATTCTCCAACTTTCTAGAATCCGGGTCACTTACACTATTATCCTGAATTGGCCAACAGTGATAAACCTCAACAGAGAGGTTTTGCAATGACGTGCCAATATCAGTCACATGGAAAGAGGATTGGAAATCAAACACCACTTTTAGTCGTCTTTAGAGATGAGGAATATTAGCAAGTAAAAAGTTGGTTATTCCTAAATACCCCTTGTCTGATACATGCAACAGACTATAACTGCCTTCTGAAACCAGAACATGTCAGATTTCTCTACAGCTTGAATGGAAACTGTAGTGCTTGGTACATCCTGTCAACTTGGCTGGATGACTCAGAGGCCTGGTTCCCTGTTGGTGGGAGCCCCACTCTGGGGTACAATTGGTTCCTCCCTGGAGCGTGACTAGGGCCTGCCTAGGCTATGACTGCCTCCTCCCTAGAGCAGGATTAAGGGCCCATCCTGGGGTATGATTGGTTCCACCCTAGGGCACAGTGAGCCCACATCAGAGTGACTGAGCACAAAGAGACTTTTCAAAGGGCTAAAGAAGGAGTCAAGTCTTTACTTCCTCAGAGAAGCTTCAGTCTTTGCATTCAGCCTGGACTTCATCTTCTGGCTTGCAGCGCAGACTCTTCAGCCTCCAACTTGGATCTTTCACCATCCGTCGCAGACTCTTCAGCGTCCATTACAGACACTTCAGTCTTCCATTGCAGACCCATCAACCAATGGATAGAGACTTACATGGGGTGCTGCAGTGAAGTTCAGACCTCGGGACTGAATTGTTCAGTCTGGAGCATGCAGACGCCCTCTGCATGCTTCCTCATCTGACTCTGGCTGACTGCTGTAAGCCAATCTTATAATTCTTTATAGATGGTATATTTTGTGTTAATATCCGTTCCTTATATTATATCTGTTCTGTTCCTTTAAGTAAAACTCTGACCAATACAGAAACAGAGTGGGGATAGACTATAATCTAAGCTGAGGATAGAATGGTAGTGAGGGAAATAAGGAGACTGCTAGAAAGGGGGCTTCTATGGTTTTATGGTTAGTGCTTGATTGTTTGAGTCATAGATTATATGTACACCAACTCATATTTTCAATTCAAGTTTATGTAATACTAATATGAACAAATAGTTTTGCACACTTAAGATATGTGAAACAATGAAACTCTATTACTGAGACTAATTCTGCTTGGAAGGACATAAAAACATGCAATAGAGGGCTGGGAAGATAGCTCAGAGGTGTAACTGCTTGCCTGGCAAGCCCAAGGACCCTAGTTGGACCTTGGTACCACATGTCTTGCTGGGGCTATGTTGCACTGGGCACTGGACCTGGGCATGGTGGTGTATGCCCGTAATGCCAGCCCTGAGAAGGCTGAGACGGGAGGGTCACCATGAATCCATGTGGCTGAGTAAGACACTCTACCAAATAAATAAGTCTTAGGAAATAACAAAAAGGCTGCAATGGAAACCTGTAAACCTCAGAGACCCCACTTGGATATAAGATGATGGACTGAACTAGCAGTGGTTGAAAAGGATGCCAGTATTTTTGATAAAATATTTTTCATGTAGAAATCTGTGCCATAAGACAAGACACGGGCAGTTTGTGATATTGTGCAATAAATATTTTGCCCCTGGTTTCCTGGCAGCACCATCCTGAAATTCTAGCAATTTCTGAGCTAAGTGTCTTTGTGAGCCCTGCCATCTCAGAGGCACCTGACTCACAGCCCCCTGGAAGCTGCAGCTTGGGTTCGGAAACTGAAAATTTTAACCAGGATTGCAGGGTAGGAACTTGTACCAACACACTCTGGAGAGTGAAGAGTCGTGTTTACAACATTCACCAGGGAACCAGGTGTGGTGGCGCATGCCTATAATCCCAGGAGTCAGGAGGCTGAGGCAAGAGGATCGATCCGAGTTCGAGACCAGCCTGGGCTACAAAAGTGGGCTACAAAAGTGAGCTCAAGGCCAGCCTGAACTGCATAGCAAGACCCTGTCTCAAAAAGACAAAAAAAAAAAAAAAACATACAAAAAAACAAAAAAACTTCACCAGGGGTTGATGCAATCAGTCTGTCTGGACTCTGTAATGAATTCTTCATAAAAATCTAAAAGAATCTGAAGATACGCAGAATGGAGCAGGTGAAGGTTTGGGAAAACAATGAGTCCAAAGGGAGAAGGCAGACCTGTAGCCCTGGTTACCCTGCTCTCTTGATGTTTGCCTTCGTCATCATTTTTAACATCTTTAGATTCATCAGTAGAAAATAAAACAATAAGTTATTGCTGTACTCTCATATTTTATTGATATAAGGTTTGGCTTTGATGCATACAATATAATTTTAACACAAGACTTTATATTGTTCAAAAATTGAAAATCAAGTTCATTTATGTATTTGATAACATTGTCAGAGATGTAAAGAAGTTAGCAAGTAACATTGGCTTGACATAACAAGATTCTGACATTCAAGAAAGTGGTTTAGAACCTAAGCGGCCTTTAATTTTCAAAAATTAAGTAACTGATTTGGTCCTTTTTAGTTATCTAATTATCCTATAAAATAAAACTTGGTCTCGGTTACTCTTCTCTCCTTACTAATACCAATACCTGACACCCCAAATGAAGGAAGGAAAGAAGGTACATTCAGTTCACAGTTAGTGGATGTTTCAGTTAATGCTCATCTGGCTCTAAGGCAGAGTGGCACATGTTAGAGAGAAATCTTTCATGGCAGTGGCAAACAGCAAAGGGAATAAAGGGTGGAGCAGCCGCAACAAGGACAATGGAGAGTAAGTCTGTTTCCCTTACCTTGCATTCAGGCCATCTGCCCTACGCCAGCTGCAGTACTCACACTCACAATCCCAGCAGCACTGCTCCACAATCCCAGCAACACGCATGCCCATAATCCTGGTACAGAGAGAAAACCTGATCTCAGGTGGATGATCTCCAAATGACACAGAGGAAACTGAAACTTCTGATCTGCAAAGTGCTTGGGATGAGTTTATGTTCTCTAGAATGGCAGAATGAATTTTAGGAACAAATGGAGGTTATGAGCACAATATATTTATTGGGGAAGAGAAAGCTCCTGTCTGAGAGTGGGATGGGGGGGGGGACCCAAGTCAGTGGTCATGAGGAAACTGTGTCTTCCAGGGACATTTATAGTGGAAAGCCATGCAGTGAGGTGGGTCTGAGGTGGTGGAGAACATGGGAACTCGCTTAGGTGGGCATGAGGTGGGACAAAACTGTGGTCAACCAAGGAGATTATAAGCACCTTTGCTCAGGCAAAAATTGATAAATTCCAATAATGAATGAGGAAGCAAGTCAGGTAGCAAGTGGGCATGAATACATGACAGGGTCTCTTCCTTTTGGGGTTGGCTTAGTGACTCATTTTGGCTCTTTTAAGGTGACTGATACCTATTCCAGCTCTTGGGAGTCTTATCGAGTAGTGAGACACTAAACAACCTGTAAATCCTTCTCCACCGCTAAAAAAAAAGACTTAAAGAATCCCTGATATGTATTCCTGGGGAATACATATGTTTTTTTCTCTTCCAAGGTGTAAAGTTACCTTGTCTTTCATCTTGCCTCCTTGAGGGTCTGGCCCTGTCTAGCTGCCTATAGTGTTTCTGTCTAACTCAGCTGCATGCAACAACACCAACACTGAATTATGAATTAACCACAAAGTCCAGAAGTCTACTTCATGGCTCCATGAGACACAAACCATAACATTCCTCCCATGGACCATCATAGGCTCAAGCACATCCCTTCATGGAAAAGGCATTCTTAGTCCTCTCCAATAGATGCTAAAGCTGTGACAGTTTCAGAACTACCAAAAAGTCCAAGTCCAAAATCTCCAAGATCTAAGGCAAACTCTTAGCTGTGAGCCTCTGTCCAAAAGAACTTAAGCACTCCCAACATTCAAAGGTATAGAGAAACATTACCATTCCAAAGGGTATGCCCAGCAGGTATACAAGCCATTGGGACCAAAACAAGTGCAAAGTCAAGGAGGGAAAATATCAAATGCTGTAGCTCCATGTGGCATATTCCAAGTGATCTGTGATGAGTTGTGAGGTCCCAAGGCCTTACGTGGCCCTGCGCCTTTGATACTTTTGGTGGCAGTCCTATGGCTTCTTTCGTAAGCTGACTTTGCTCACTCCCTGAAGTTTCCCTGAGGTGATCCATGTTTCTGGCTTCTGGAGTTTCCACTGCCTGTGGAGCTTCTCACTCTGCTTTCCCAGGGGCCAACTGCCTGGATTACCAGGCCTTCTGAAATCTAGCAGGATGGCTTCTTAACTTCACAACTATTGCATTCTGCAAGTGTCTACCAGCAAGTCCACATGGGTGATGCCAAGATCTGCTGCCAGCTGGAGCAATAGCCAGGCTTGTAGGGAGTGAGTGCCTGGTTCTGTGAGCACTCTGATTCTAAGGACCAAATTCTCTATGCTGGTGACATTCTGGAACATGGTGTTCTGCAGCTAGCTCCTCACGACAAAGTCCTTCACAGGTTCAACTCTGAGCATGCAAAGGGCAGAGACCTGCTGCTTCCTGTGACGTCCTCAGACCATCCTTTCCATTCACTTTTTCCTGCTCAGCCATGGAGCGCCTCTCATGTCTATCTATGCTTTTCACGGCTTTATTAATCCTTCCTTTCTAGCCAAACTCGCAATATTTTAAATCATCCTACTGGGCTCTGTATTCTTGAATCCCAACATAAGTCTGACGGAAAGCCCCCAACAATAGCTGTGTCACTAGCTCAACATTCAACTGCCTTGAAATTTCATGTGTAAGATTAAGCAGTTCATCACACTTAATCTCCATCTCTGGCAAAATCTCTGGATATGAGCAAAATACAGACAAATTTTCTGTGAAGACAAACCACACATCATCTGCAGTCCAAAAACCAATGCAGTCCTTCTTCCCAGAAGCGACCTTCCCAGCCTGGCCTTTACTAGCCGGATTTCTATCTGCCTTCCCGTCTTCGCAGCTCTGGCCAGAATCTCACATACAGAACAGTTGAAGCTGTCCCAGCACTTCTCTTGCAAGTAACATCTCTGAACCTTTGCTATCTCTTCCTCTAAGGCATTCCCAAAAGCTTACCACCTACATGATCACAGCAAAAATCCCACTTCTCTGGTGCCAAGTTTTGTCTCAATCTGTCTTCTCCAGTTTCTGGGACAGTTACCTGGCAACCAAAATGGAGGAAGGAAAGGTTTGTTTAGCTCATAGTTCGTGATGACTTCAGTTCATACCTAGCCGGCTCCAAGGCAGAGGAGCAAGCACATGGCAGAGAACAACCTTTCATGGTCGTGGCAAAGAGCAGAGAGAAAAGGAGGAGTAGCAGCAACACTGGTGGCAGAAAGCAAGTCTGTCTCCCTTATATTGCATTCAAACTATCTGCGCCAGGCCAGGTGTTGTGCTCATACCCAGAATCCCAGCAGCACTCACACCCGTAATCCCAGCACTGGATCATGATTAATCACAAAGTCTAAAGTCTGCCCCATAACTGTGTGAGGGTTTGGGAGGACAACTAGACTCAAACCATAAAGACACTTCAAGAAGCAAGGCTGAATCAAGGTGAAGATTTAGGTTTTTATCTTACAATGAGTCATACATGTCTCAGTTGTTAACAATAAAACATTTCTAGCCATATGCTACTTGTGGTTTTCACGTAAGCTCAGAATTAGAATGTGCTAATTGGATTGTGAGCTGGTATAAAAATATACTGCTCTCTTACAAATATGGCTGTATAAGAATGTATATCGCATCCCACCGGAAAAAAATAAAACTGCTATAATTATCACACAACTCAATAAGTAATTCAATTTAGTAGTGTCAGTATATGAGCTACCGGGTTCACAAAGTGTTAATCATATTTTATCTATCCTTTTTTAATAAAATGTGTTCAATGTAAGACATCTAACTTGCCTAGCTTTATTATATAATTGCTTTTTTGTACAAGTCCTTAAATTCTGAGCACAATTTCTGAGAGCTATGTGCTTCTACTTGAACATTGAAGTTAGATTTATGAAAAAAAAAAAAAAAAAGAAATTTTGGCTAACTTACTAAGTGCACACTAACCCAACCTATATCAATCACTGTCTTTTTTGTTATATTTGTATTTGACATAGATTTATCTTTTTGTGAGAGAATATTTCTGTAAATAGTATATTAATATAGTAAACACAGTTCAAATAGGTATCACTTAATAATAATATCTTGAATACATACTTTTGGAAAAATATTATTTTAGAAAGTTTAAAAGGTAACAGAAAATTATAGACATAATTTTCTTTAGTGCATGAAGCCAGATGTTCTTTCACAATAGCAATTTAATAGTTCTGTTATTAGCAGTAGTATAACTGATTTAGGGTTATAGAGAGTTGTGAAAATAAGTCTTAAATTGAGTTTGCATGGTTAGTGATTGTAGTGGTTGTCTCAACCTGGCTCCCTGCTGGTGGGGACAGAGGACTGGCCCCAGGATGCAATGGGCCTGCCCCAGTGTGACTCAGCACAAAGAGACCATACCAAGGGGCTGAGGAAGGGGTGGAACGTTCACTTCCTCAGAGGAGCTTCAGTTTTCTCCTTGGACTCAGACTTCATTGCCTCGTTTGCAGTGCAGACTTCTCACCTTCCGGCGTGGATCCTTCAGCTTTGCCATCTTAGATTTTTCAGTATCCATTGAAGACTCTTCAGTCTCCTGTCACAGACCCGCTGGCTGACGAATAGAGACTTGCATGGGACATTGCAGTGAGCTTCAGAACTTGGGACTGGGTTCTTCAGTGTGGAGTGTGCAGAAGCCCTGCGGCTGACTGCTGTAAGCCAGTCTTGTAATTCCTTACGCGTTGTATATCTTGTGGTAATATCTATTCCTCTAAGTAAAACCCTAAGTAACACAATGATACAGAGCAGCTAGGACACATTTAGATTAAAAAAAAAAATTTGTTAGTGCTATGGAAAATATTTTAAATTACTTTAAATTTTCTTGCCTTCTAATATAAAATAGAATGTAAGAAAGACTTCATACAGAATATCTTACCTGACACCAAAAACAGAATCTGCCCTATATGGTTTAGTTTACTTACTTTTTGTACTCCTTCGTTCCATATATGATCTACTAAACTAATTTATTTATACTATTCCTTTGTTTTGAAATTAGAAGTGGTTTGTAGAATTAATAAGAACGCTGGTTTGGGGCCTGGCAGGATGGCTCAGTGGTCTAAAGCACCTGCTTAGGAAAGCTTAGGCAGCTGCAGGGACTGCTGTTCGATCCCTGACACCACATGCTGCGCCAGACCTGCCCTCAGGGCAGGCTGAGCCGTCCATAAATAAAAATAAAATAAACACTTAAAAACATTAAAAAAAGAACCAAAAAAAAATCAATTATTAAAAAAAAAAAAGAATGCTGGTTTGGAAAATGAATATAAGTCTAATGGCAAAAGTTATATTGAATGAGTTAAGGTAGAATTAGCCTGTCTTGTTTTAAAATATATTCTTTTTTCTGCTTCTTTTTGTAACTCTACTCAACAAACAGCTCTTCATAAGATAACTATGTAGGTTCCTGTGAAATAAAAAAAAAGTCACCAAGTTTATTTTGCTGCTATTGTTAGTCCCCCCCCCATTTGTAGACTATTTTCAGAAGGTTCAATATATTTATACAAAATACTATATTTTGTCATGAATTCAAATGAAATTACAGTGTGAAAATTCAGGTAGTTTTAGTTGTTTTTTTTTTTTTTTTTTTTTTTTTTTTTTTTTTTTTTTTTTTTTTTTTTTTTTTTTTTTTTTTTTTTTTTTTTTTTTTTTTTTTTTTTTTTTTTTTTTTTTTTTTTTTTTTTTTTTTTTTTTTTTTTTTTTTTTTTTTTTATTCAGAAAACCCACATGCTTTTTGACTCTTTCTGTCTTTGATTACAGTGTGCACTAAAAATGGACCTAGAAAAACATGATGAGGTTCGTACTCAAAACAGCTTGCAAGGTAGAGCCTGTCTTTCCAGTGATGAATGGTAAGTGCTCCTTATTATTCTGGCAAGGATTTACCTTCTAATTTGTGAAAAGCTATCTATTGACATTGATTTTAATTGGTGCCCACCAAATACCATAACTTCTTGACATAAGATTGAGTTACGGCCATCACCAATCTTCAGCCCTCTAAATAAGGATGTAGCACTGCTCTGCATTCAAACTAAAATTAAAGCAAATATGTAAGATCTGAAGCCAAAACGACATCAGCCAGATACACATTCCTGAAGAATCATGTGCCTGAGATCCAGTATGACATACAGAGTTGAGTGACATCTTTCTTTAAAGAAAAAAAAAAAAAAAAAAAAAAACCTAAGAATAGCTATTACTCTATTTCCAAAGCTAAAAAGTAGTTTCCTATGCTTCCAAGCTGGTAAATTTCCATGGCAAAAAATTACAGAGGGAGATACAATTCAGTTAATGGTGAAAAATAACTTTTCATTTCAGCACTTACCTTGAAGCAAGTCAATGACCTTATTTAGTACGTTTTGTTATTTCTAATGATAGTATTCATAAGAAAAGGGTAGAATATTTCTAAAATGAGCTAGAGAAACTAAAAAATTAAAAGAGAGAGCAGGATGCATGTAATATAGATTTCCTGAAAAATAGAAGTTGTTTGTGCTGCCAGAAAAGATACTGAATTTCGAAGGGTACTGAGCTCTGGGACATATCACTAGTCTTGTTGATTTTTTATTTTATTTACTGATTTATTTTTGTATTTTAGGGAAAGGTCTACAGGACGTTCAGAGTCTCACTACTAGATCTGAATCCTAGTGGTCCGCCTGTTCACAGCTTCCCAAGAGCTGGGGATTACAGGCATAGGCCACTATGCTGAGTCCCAATTGCCTTCTCAGTGTGTCCTGGGGAGGTGGTTGTGGGGGATTAGGAGAGAGGGGTCCGGCATGACAGACCGGGGGATTGCATCTCCAGCCCCTGAGCCTGCTTGCAGGTGCTTTGGTCTGATGAGCTATTTAGCTGGACCCTAACCTTGTTTTTGTTTTTGTTTTTGTTTTTTGTCTTTTTGAGACAGAGTCTCACTATGCAGTTCAGGCTGGCCTTGGGCTCACTTCTGTAGCCCAGGCTGGTCTTGAACTCCCACCGATCCTCCTGCCTCAGCCTCCCAGGATGAAAAATTCTGGAAAATATAATCTTTCCTTCTCCAACTTATTGTTCTTTATTATCAATGTCATATATATTCAAACTGTGAATCCCTATTTTCTTTATATGTTGCATTTATCAAGAATGTAAAATGTACCAAATACAATGAAATTTTATGAATTTTAACTGTTATGATTAGGCTTAACCTTAAAACACCAGTTAATATTTCCATGGTGTATATATATATATATATATATATATATATATATATATATATATTCACCTGGAGAAGTTTTTTGTCTAAAACATATAGTTAATAAATATTAATGCTCAATTGCAAACCAAAGGCCATTTAACATAAAGGCCTATATATCCATTACTCTTGTTTAGCAGTTGCGAAAGAATTTATAAAGATATTTGGTCTTCTGCTTCCACCAAAGATAGCATTTATACGTGAACCAAATCAAGGTGTCCTGCTCACCCCATCCTCTGCCTCCCTCCAATTGACAAAACACAACAGTAAATATGTTTCACTTTTATTTCCTACAAGATGATGTTTGGAATGGTGAAGTAGACTGCCTAAGGTCACACAGCGAGTTGCTAGCAAAACTTAAATGAGAATGTAGGAGTAAATTTAAAATATCTAACAGTGAAGATTATAATTTATAATACATACGCTATTTGAATGTATCTTTCCTGCTGAGGGCATTTGATTAAAAAAAGACAAGGGGAAGTATAATCAAATTATCTGTTTAAACTACTTTGCCCTAGAGAGTATGTGAATTTAATAACCTAATGGCAGGCCCAGTGGAAAAGCTGCAAAGTATGATTTTTATAATGTGGAATCATTGTGATTTTATTTTATAGGCTTCACTGTGAAAGGTGGAACCTGAAACAAACAAAAAAAAATATCTCTGTGGAAGACATTTGTCTTATTATTATATATTTTTTAGAAATCACGCATAAATCTGTTACAGCAAAATTGTATCCTGCTGCTTTTGCCAGGCAATGATAAGATTTTTTCTTATGTAGAATTTTACTGTAGTCAAACAACACCACAATCTGTTCACAGGAAAACTTAATGTACTATTTCTTGTATTCTACGGCTATTTCTTGTAATTCTATTGTAAGATCACCTACTACTCTTAAAATAGTCTTATTTGTATGTCTTGTGTTTCACAGCTCTCAATAATCTTGAGATTTTTCCAAGTACAGGAAAAAAGTCTTTGATGTAACCATTGCTCATATGTTAAATAAACGTCAAAGGTCATTACAGCTGTGTCGAATAGAGAATATTAGTAAAGAAATGGAAATTATAATGCTGGGTGTGGCGGCTCACACCTGTAATCCCAGCACTTGGGAGGCTGAGGCAGGAGGATCGCTGTGAGTTCGAGACCAGCCTGGGCTACAAAAGTGAGCTCAAAGCCAGCCTGAACTGCACAGTGAGACCCTGTCTCAAAAAGCCAAAAAAAAAAAAAAAAATGGAAATTATAAATAGTAACTTTGTAGGAATTTTGGACTTCATAAAACAAAATATCAGGAATGAAAACATTTGCCAAGGGTACTTATTAAAAGATTTGAACCGTTAAAATAGAATACAGAACTGGTATAATGTAAGGCAGATTATGGTCAGATGAAAGGCTAAGAATATAAGGAAAAAAATCCTAAAAATAAAGCTTATGAAACTTTGTTTTCATATCAAGGCACACATGAAATATCAGACTACAGTAAGAGGTATTGGTGGAAACAATTTAAAGAAATAATGGATAAGTACTCCCAAAAGTGATTCAAAACCAAAACTGAACCAAGGGATTGGAATCATTAAAAGACCAATACTTTCTAAGTTGATGTGTACTTTCAAACCAATTTTCTCAGGGTCTCAACTCTCCTTTATAGAAAATAATTCATGCATAAATGTAAGTAGCCCTAATATCCAAAACACTTCATGAAAGTACAAACTTGAAAATTTATACTCTCTGATTCTAAAATCTACTACTAATCAAAAGCTATGATGACAGCGCATTTCTGAGCTTGGGATGGTCATACAGACTAAAAGAATGGAAATGAGGCTATAGCAACAGTCCTGTTTGCAAAGAGCTGATTTTTGACAGGGACTGAAGCAAATAAACAACAGGTATCTCTGGTTCTACTTAAATTGTGGTATGTATAAGGATCTCCTTGCCCTGGACATGGGGCCTTCTGACCGATGGACTCTCGGGTCTAAAGACAACCTAGTAGCACAACACCCACCTTGTACGATGGCTAATGCCTGGAGATTGTTGATATTTCATCTCACTTATAAATTTGCTTATTTTTTTATCGATACCACATATACATAAAAACATCCTTCATTTCTAAACATTAACATGCTTATACATAATGTTTAGAGAATGCTATTATATAAATATTTCCCAAATTATGTTTTAAATATTTGCATTGCTCTTTTCAACGAAATATGAGCAATGTCTTAGAATAAATAACTTAAAAAGAAACCTATACATTCATTTTTTCATGATTTAAATTCAGAATTAAATGTTTTATACTCTCTCTCTATGTATATATATATATATATATATATATATATATATATATATATATATATACCTATGCACATATCACTGGTTAAAATCACATTTTCATACTTCTACTGCTATTTTCATACTTCAGAAATAATAAACATCACCGAAATTGTATTTCAGTATGTCACATGATTCACTGAAGCTTTCTACTTAGGGCTGAAAATACTCTTGCCTCTTCATTTTCAAGTCAGAGATTGTCATGGCCACATAGAAAAGTAATATTTCAAATACGATAAAATATAAAGTGGGTTTTCCAGCACCACTTATTAAAGAGGCTATCTTTCATTCGGGAATTAAAAAAAAAAAAAAAACCCAAAAGATATAGCCTTCGAGCAACTTCCTTTTGCACTCCTGACTAATCTAGTGGAGGGGATAAAATAACCACTGCAAGAACCTGAGTAACACTGTTAACGCAACTTGTAAGCGAGCCTGGAAATGACTTCACAGTAGTGAGAATACGAAGCTCTGCCGAAACAAAGCTATGTAAATCATGACAGGATTCTAGACAACAGCTCACTTTCCAAAATGTAAATTTGAAGCTGAAAGTTGTACATATAATAAATTAGTTTACTAATTTTGGAGTTCTGAAAAACACTTCTTTTTTAATCTATACTAATCCCAGTGAAAATAAAATTAACTATGTATTATAATATTTATTTCAGAAGACCACCTACTTTTGGAAATATATAATCCATTTGCATTTCAAAATCTCAAGCTAAACATTAAATAAATGTCATTTGAATTTACTCTCAACATTTTATTTACCTAATTACAATGAAACAAATAACATCACATATTTTCTGGGTGATTATGCTATTATTTCTGATAGTAGCTATGTGATTTCTTCCTATATTTTACTTTTACAAAATGTCACAAAGCTGATAATATATTTTAGTTATTAACCTATTTTCGATTTGACGATTATTTTTTTTTTTTGCTGACTTTAAAATGTTTATTCTTTAAAAAATTAGTTGCTTTTTATACAGCTATACAAAGTTTTTAATGTTTCTTTGGCAATGGAATATAATGGAATTTTACAACTATATAAAAAAGTTACCTTTGCCTAAGAAACAGTATTTACTGTGTGTACATAGAGAATTTTGTCAGTTGATGATTATTTTTGAAGACAGTGAAGGAATAAAAACGGAGACAGCACACATCATTAAAGAATCTACAGGTACAATGAGAAGAAATATTTCTGGTGGTGAAGCAAAAACAAAATGATAAAAAAGTAAAAATATTCTCAAAATGAAAATGATCTACATATCTAATATGCATTGAAGAAAACATTATAATGTGATTTTTGAAGTATATGATGTGAAGATTTTAGATAGAATTAAGAGAAACTACATGAAAAAACGGAAAATAATAAGAAAATTATCTTACTATGTCTAGTGCTGTACTAAGGAATAAAGACCCAGTAAGAAATAAGATAAATTAAAACAGTGAGCCATCAAGGTGAAAAACTATTTTTATCAGAATTTTTACCTTTTGTCCATAAAATAAATTAATTGAAGATAATTGAAAGTAGAAATAAAAATAGACAAAATTATATAACAGAGTTTCTATATGCAGTAATAATGAGACAGCTAGAAACCAATAATAGAAATAGAAACCAATAATAGAAACCAATAATAGAAATAGAAACCAATAATAGAAACCAATAATAGAAATAATAATAGAAATAAAAATATATGAACTCTCTAAAAGAATAGCAAAAACTATGAATAAGTTAATCACTGAAGAAAATATAAATAGAAAATGTGCTATAAATTTAATAATTTGGAAAGCAGAATAATGCATTCTTTCCTTCAAAAATGACCTAGCTTCCAATTTCTGGGATCTATGAATATTAAGTTTTGTGTTTATGAAAACAAAGTGATGGGAATAAACGAAGTGATGGACTTAATATTGTAAATATTAGACCTTAAAATCAAGAAACTATCATGCTTCCAGTATAACCAAATGGTCCTTAAAACAAAGAAGACAATGTCAGAAGTACTGGGACTTGGGTGAAAGAAATATTGAACAAGTCCTTGCTGACTTCAAAGATTTTATGAGGACTTAAAGATAGCTAAGTGGGTACCCTCTAAAAGTTAAAAATGAAAATTAATGAATTGTCTTCACCATAGCGTGTCCACAAACTAAAACAGTAGTACTATAGCTTAATATATGCCCATCAGCTTCTATTTTGAACTACTGACTTCCAAAACTATAACATAATATATTTCTTTTGCTTTAGGCTACCAAATTTGTGATAACTCATTATAGGAGAAGCAGGGTCAATTAGACTACTAAATTTCAGAATGAAGTCTGAAGAAATAACCAAAAGCAGGATTCGTATATACTTTTTAGATAGACAACAGCAAATATTTGAAGAAATGGCAGGGCAAACAGAGATCTGTGCAATGTAGCATCGTTATTACAAAGTTCAAGGGGCATGGAGTAGAAGCTTGTGGATGATCAGTGTGAAGCTGGAGTGTGTTGCTCCAGCCTCGAGCTCCCAGCCAGCAGCCTCCAGAGATCAAAGCTAGTGTATAACCTTTGTATGCCTGGGACATCCCTCCCACAAGCATACCTGTGCTTTGCGACATGTCAGAAAACATAGACCTAATAGTCCTTTGTGAAATAGTACAAAACTCTGTACATTTCGAACAGCACACTTTTCTTTCCTTCAATGTATACTCAGGCCTGGTGACTGGGATTGGAAGATTCAGCTTGCAGCAAAGTTTCTGAAGTCATCGTTACTAGAATCTATACTAGAAGATTTAATGGCCAAGTGCCTGCGTTGCCAGTCTGGTTGGTCAGAAGGAGCTCGTGTCACTGAGAGAACATCAGAATCTGGCGCAAATTTTCAGGACTTGCTCTGAGTCCCCGGGAGATTCAGTCTCTTTTTGTTGTTGTTATTATTATTATTATTATCATTATTATTATTATTATTATTATTACCATTACTATTAGTTGGTACAGGATCTAAGTATGCAACTCACGCTTGTATGTAGCGATCTTCCAGTCTCTGCCTCCTCAGCGCTGGAATTATAGTTGTGCCCCACCATGTGAGGCCTTGGTAGCCAATTTGGTGCCAGGGCAGGGCCAGTACAACACACTATTCCTGGATCAAACCAGGTCCTTGCACTAGCCAGGCAGGCACTTAGACCACCAAGCTATCTCCCCAGCCCCTAGACTCTTATGAATGGGAACCCCTTTCTTCCTTTTTTTTTTTTTAAAAAATATTTTTTATTACTTATTCTTTTTTATTTTAAGGAGTATAAATGGCAGAAAAAAAGATAGAAAAAAAGAGTAACAAGTAATAGTACATATAGTACAGAATTTCAAAACCAGAAAAATTTAGCAATGGTTATATTATATGCTTTCATCATCGGATCAGTTTAGATTAGTTTGCTCTGTTCATATTGGACTTTAAAATCTCCATTGTATCTTAGGAAGAAAAGCTACCTCTTTCACATGTTCAGATCATTTTTGAAAAAGTTAGATAATATGAGGCCAGGCAAGTCTGTTTTTAATTCCCTACACTTCAAAAATTGCAAAGATAGGTACCATGCAAGGAAAACATTTACCTCTTCTTCATTGTTCAGCAATACATGTTAAAGACTTAGTTTATTCATAGCAATTTTGTAAGAATTTCACTAGATATTCCATTGATCTGAGAACTCCAAGAAATATTTCAAGTATATTGAACATATTAAAATGCCTCCTCACTATTGGCAGTTTCCCAGTGTGGAAGAAGAACTGGATATCCGAATACAGCAAAAAAAGTAGAGTCAAAACACAAAGGCCATAATATCAAGAAAGTCTACTGCTCTGTTTTCTTTTCTTTCTTTTCTTTCTTTCTTTCTTTCTTTCTTTCTTTCTTTCTTTCTTTGACAGTAAGTAAGGATAAACATATAGAAATAACATGAAAATTTATTTTAAATACTATAAAGAAGAAAATACAACATAATAAGAAATTACTGTAACTATTGAAAGTATTTTGAGCAATAAAATATTTACATGTTTTTCACATTAAACCTAAAATGTAAAGCTTTGACCATGTGAACCAGGAAAGAGTAATAGTATCAGCAACAAAATATACTTCCATCATTTTGTAGGCAAACTTTATCATTTTTAGCTTGAAAAATAAAATAATGGAGAAGTTAGAAAAGAAAATAGCAAGTTGAAAATTTACAAGGTTTCATCTGGGCTGGTTCATAGGGTTAGACGGGTTGGAAGGCAGTTAAAGACACACCGAAGACCACTACAGTAAATCAGAGTCACAGAAATCTGCACGTTTATGTCTATACTAACTATGGCGGGAAATACAGGGTCAAATGAATCAACAAGAGCGGGCAGCGGAGAAGGTGAAAAATACAAAAAAACAAAGTGTCGTGGAATGTTCTGTTTTCCAATTAAACCAGATAGAGCCATGGGAGGGCTCAAGAGTTGAAATCCCTGTGGAATGCAGCCACACATAAGAATGGGCTAAAACTTTCCACCTACTTGGCTGATACCTTGGAAATGCAATGAAAACTACATTGTTATTTTTTTTTTTTTTTGCTTGGATTAAAGTGATCTTAATAAATTATGCATTGGCATTAATATGATATATATGTGTATATGTGTATTTATATACCAAATATATTTTAATGCCTTAAAACATATTTGAGACTTTTAAGCGAACCTCTGAAGATACTCATTTCTTTCAGAGAAAGGGACCTTAATATTTTTATCAAGGTATACATTTTGAACTGTGTGGGGAGAAAAGGTTTACTCAGCTTTGCGATTATAATACAAAGCACCTAACACTGATATTTAGGCACAACATTAAGGCCCAATGCAGAACTGATCACCTGAATTTTGCCAAATCATTAGTCTTGTATATCAGCATGGGATGAACTGTAAAGAACATTGATATTGGAATTGAAGTGGTATTGCTCATTAAAAATAAACAAAAACATTAAAAATTATAATAGTTTAGGAGGGGTTTATCAAATATTTGATTTGAAAATGTTCCAGGATCACTGTTATTTTCCAAGAGATATTATGAGATGAATTTTAACATTTCTGACACTAAAAGTTTTTGTATCTTGCTCTTCGTATGGGTGCTGATGTATGATTGTCAAAATAACAAACAAAAGAAAAAGTACAGAAAATTGAAATGACGAGATTGTCAAAGAAGTGAAACATGTAGTTTGCTGAAATCTAGGGACTGAGATATATTTTGAGTTTTGATACAGTGAAATTAAATCAATATCGGACAGTGACCAATGTGTGTGATAATCCAATGTGCCTAGCATGCCACACTCAATGTCTGCAGCACAAGCAAGAAAGTCGATGTGGCCGTCAGAAGCAAAATAAGGAAAACATAAAATCAGTGACAGATAAGCTGACTAAAGAATAGTGCAAAACATACACTCCCGTAAAAGTATGACCTGCATTGGGTATTTTAACTGTCTTTTGACTGTATAATACAACTGCGTTATCCAAAAAAACATCCAAACACTTTATTAAAAACCATGGTGCAAATATATAAACAGCACATGTGCATACTTATGCATTTATATTTTATGTTTATTTATGCTTTCTCCAATGATATCCACAGCCTGCCAATCTATTATCTTAGATGCAAATCAGGGCTTTGTAGATGTAATTAGGTTGAGGCGTTGACACTGAGAGATTGACACGCTATGCTGACATAGCCAAGCAGACTTAAGTCAATCACAGTCATCTTGATAAGGGGATGGGCGGAGGATTTAAGTCTGCAGAGAAAATAAGACTTGGAGTATTGAGAGGCTTGGTGCCCAAGCCAGCAGATAAATTGGGGGCCCACAATGACTGAAAGGACAAGGAAACAGAATCGTCCTCCACAGAAGCATGATCACTCTTATAGGCTTCTAACCTTCGAAACTGCAAGAACATAAATTCTTGTGGTTCTCCGCCATCAAATTTGCGTTAAGTTTTTAATTATTGTAGTAGGAAATAAAGTTAAGCCAAGTCTTCCATACCTTTAGGGGCCCTTATCTTAAGAATGGTGTAAAGAGCCGGGCGTGATGGCGCAAGCCTGTAATCCCAGCACTCGGGAGGCTGAGGCAGGAGGATCGGTGCGAGTTCGAGACCAGCCTGGGCTACAAAAGTGAGCTCAAGACCAGCTTGAACTGCACAGCAAGACCCTGTCTCAAAAAGACCAAAAAAAAAGAATGGTGTAAGTCATACGGGTCCTATTTATGTTGTGATTTTGTAGGTGCCTCATTATGAGATGCACTTGTCATGCTATGTATGCTGTGACTCAGATTTCAATTTGAATTAACTTTATTATCTTCTGAAGCATTATTTTAACAAGCTATTCACATAAATCATTTTATTTTTGCTCATTCACATTAAAAGCTCAGCAGTGTAATGCAGCTACCTTTACATGACATTATGTGAAATGTGAAACCAAAGAAATTAGATAGCCATGATGCATGTTTGTTATTAAGAGAGTATGAGATCATAGTGCAGAAACACTAGTAAAAGATTTGCCATCCTTGACAGGGTAAAAATGTAATTTTCAACTAAAGCACATTCCCAAGGTTCACTTTTGTTTTTTAATAAAATTCCAACTTCAAGGGATATCGAAATGTAAACAGGAAATGAGTGTCAGCCTGAGGTTAGATCTACATCCCACAGAGGACTTATCTACACTATCCAACTCACTATTGCTATCTTTAAGCTAAATAATCGGGCTCATCGCATTTATTTATTTTGGGGAGAAGACAGATTTTGTAGATGCAACTTTTAGTTCTCCTTTTAGGGATACTAAATATGAGTGAAGAGACCTGTGTCAAAAATGATGGATGTTGCAGATAGTCTTAAGCTAGGAAATGGTGTGAGGAAATTGAAACATTTGAAACAGTAGCGTAGAATGGGAGAAGAAAGAGAGAAGAAAGGAGGAACATATTTTAGATAGATGTATTCAGCCTTTGTACATTTTCTTTCCTGTCAAGTAGTTTACCAGCGAGATGTTTTTTAAACAGGTGGTAGAAACTACAATAAAAAAGAAACAGCAAGGGCAAAAAAAAAAAAAAATACTTAGTCTTTTAAAGTTCATATTAAACAAATTTTGGTTGATTAATTAGTTAATGATACTTCAGATTCTATATTATAATTACAAATATTTATTTAAAAAAGAACCAGCTACACCAGAAATAGATTCTGGATAATGACAAAGCCATATCATAAGATTCAAGTGTAGAATTTGGTCCAGGAATATCAGGGAAAGGCTTCCTAATCCTTTCAGAAAGGTAAAGATAGGAAGTATTTACTTGTAGGAGACCGATAAGTGGAAATGTAAGTGATCTGTATTGGTACCTCGTCTTATGAAATTTTTTTGCTGGTTACTACACTTTAAAGTATTTATTAAATGTTAAGTATGTTCCATAAACCACGATAAGTATTCTAAATGTAACATTGGTAAAACTAACATCATCCAAGCTCTTATGCAACTTAATGATTCTAGGGTAGAAAGAAATCTAGAAACATGTGAACAAGTAAAGATAGACTGTGAAGGAAATCAAAAAGCAAAAGTTGATGTAAAATATACGGGCACTGGAAGAAGATTATTTTAGCCAAAGTGATAAGAAGAGTCTTTCTGATATGTTATGCTAAATCAAAAGTAAGTTGGAAGCATAAAGTTCAAATTATAGCCAATTAGGAAAAAATTAAAAGTAACTAAATCTGTATTTTCCAAGGCAATGAGTCAGATGCATAAAAAATATATTTGAGGACCAGCGGGACTGGATGTGGTGGTAACTGCGCATAATAACAATACTCTGGGGGCCAGCAAGATGGTTCAGTGGTCTAAAGCAACTGCTTAGGAAAGCTTACACAACCACAGTGATCATGGTTTGATCCCTGGCACCACATGCTGTGTCAGCCCCACCTACCGGGCAGACTGAGCCAGTCTAAAAAAAAATAAATAAATAAACAAAAATAAAACAAAACAAAAACTCTGGTAGGCTAAAGTAGGAGGACCTCAATTTAAGTCTCACATAAGCTAGTTAGAGACTTGTAGCGCTGGTTTGAAAGACGTAGATTTGAATGAGGGAGCAGAGCAGCAGAAGAAATGATTAGAGTGCATATTTTGCTCTAAGTAAAGTGAGATATAACTGAATTTCTTTGAGCAGAAGATTCTCACGGAAAAAATTTGTGAAAGACTTTTGAACAAATAACTCCAAATATTGTTTATTAAAGAACAAATAGAAGGTTAGTGCAAACGTGGAAAGGTCAGATGACATCACAATATTTTATATGGAAGATAATGCTGTCTCTACCACTTCATTAGAACTGTTGTTAAAAAAAGTACCATGGACTGAAATGTGTAAACCATAGAAATGTGTTTTCTCATGATATGACCACAAGATGACCACAAGCAATCGGTCCATGGACTTACTGTCCACTACGTTCTTCATCTTAGCTCAGAGCTGACTTTTTTTTCTGTGTTCTCACCTGTTAGGCTTGTTGTAACACAGTAGCCTTCCTATTTCATCTTCTAAGGAGATCAGTTAAACCGGATTAGAGTCCACTCAAACATCTCATTTTGTCCAGGTTAAACTGATTAATTTAACTAATTAATATCACTAACTTAAAATCTCTGTCATAAATGTGATGTTCTTTAGTACAGTGGGGCTAGTTGATCACTATGTAAGGTTATACTTCAGCACGTACCAGTGTCCCACTTAATCTCAGGTGGGTGGTGTAGCAAAATGTAATTATTTACATGTAAAATTTGAAATGTCTGCTAGATGCCCAAATACAGGTGCTAGCTAGACAATATATACCTAAGAAGCCTAGAAGCGCCCCTGTCGTTATCTGCGGAGGAGCCCATAGGACGAAAGATGAGAGTTAGAGAGGCACAGCTGTGAGCAGAGATCCTCAGATAGAGTCGGAGGGTTAAGGTTTTGGGGCCCCTGGGAAGGTTTTGTTATGACTGGACTACAATGGAAGGATCGACATCTTCATCACATTTTCTTGCTCTTTTCTACAGAAGATAATAAATTTTCAAAAGAATCTAGAAATATTTTCTCATTCATAACAGCAAAATCTTATCTACATGTCTGTCCAACAATGCCTCCTCCTTACACTACTTATGTATTACTTCAATATTAAAATTTTTATTTTTGGCCAGGCGTGGTGGCGCACGCCTGTAATCCTAGCACTCGGGAGGCTGAGGCAGGAGGATTGGTGCGAGTTCGAGACCAGCCTGGGCTACAAAAGTGAGCTCAGGACCAGCCTCAACTGCATAGCGAGACCCTGTCTCAAAAAGACAAAAAAAAAATAAATAAAATAAAATAAAATAAATAAATAAATAAATAAATAAATAAATAAAATTTTTATTTTTATTTTGTCCAAAAATTTTATCCATTCACTTATTTGATTCTTTTCATCCCCAAATAAATACTGCATTAAACACTTTCTATGTGTTTGACACAACTGCTAACAAATTTTTGCAGGGTTAATGGTACAAAAACGAACAAGGAGGATGATTTTTGTTTTGAAATTGTTAGAATGACCCAACTCTTAGGCTACAAAAGGAAAAAGCTGTAGTATTAAGCACCGTATTTTGCAAGGACTCAAGCAAAGGAAAGAAAAAAAGGCAAACATGTATCTATTGAAAACAAAGAAACAGGCTGGCCAGATAGCTCAGTGTATTAAAGAAACTGCTTACCCAGAGAGCAGTGGCCAGGGTTCGATTCCTGACATGCTGTGCTGTCCCCACCCCTGGGACACACTGAGACAGCGATTGAGACTGGGTGTGGTGGTGCTCACGTGTAATCCCAGCGCTTGAGGGTCTGTAAACAAGAGAATCACTATGAGTACAATCTACATCATGAGATCTTATAGATCCTGTAGACCCTGTCCTAAATACATATAAAAAATAAATAAATGAAAGTAAAAAAGTAAAAATAAAGAAGTACATGGCAAATTTAAGAGTTAAATGGACTAAATTACTAACAAAAGGAAATTCCAGGAATATAATATTGTTTCATAATTTCTTTTCTTTTTTTTTTTTTTTGAGGCAAGGTCTCACTATGCAGTTCAGGCGGGCCTTAAACTCACTTTTGCAGTCCAGGCTGGTCTTGAACTCGCACTGATCGTCCTGCCTCAGCCTTCCGAGTGCTGGGATTACAGGCATGCGGCACCATGCTCCGATCATAGTTCCTTAAAACAATTAAAAGAGAGAAAGGATGTGTATTTTTAAATATAGGCAGAGGCTTTAAGGTACTGCAGTATGAAGACTCCTCTCCATAAGTCTATTTTTCTGCTGTATTTAACGTCCACCTAACTACCACAAGCATTAAGTTTGTAAATTATGATTACAATAAAAAATTCTTCATGGCACAAAGTTTGCAGAAATCTTTTCTATTATTTTAAATTCTTTCTGGAGAGAAAGCTTTTTGTTTAGAAGGACTTAATTTTTCACAGATGTTCATAAGCAATTAATTTATAACATCAGTCATTTGAAAGAAATTGAATGCTTTTAAAAGCTTCTTTTCAATTATTGTATAATTTCAAATTTGAGATGACCAGATTGCATAAAACATATTAAAACATTAAGATTATTCAGTTGGCAAATTTGAATGCTGTAGAATTTGGATCATAGAGTAAAGTTGTTCTAAAATTTTTGCAAGGCCTGAGTAAATGAGAAATATATCAAGTTGTAAAGTCATTAATATCTCATCATTCAAAGATTAGATGAATATCAAAATTCTAAACTGATGCTAGTAATTCAAATGTGAATAATCATTTCAATAGTTTTTAAATAAAATAATTGATACATTTTGAAAAATGTTTTAGTAATTATTTTGCAATTTTCTTAGTATGTTTTCCAATATTGTCAAGTATTACAATAGCGCTTATTTCAAAAGTAATTTTTCCATTGTGGTCAATGGGAACACAATATAAAATAGCGTACTGCCATAGTGAAAAATAAAGCCAAAGTTTTGCATAGAGACCAGGAATGAAGTTGCAAGGATAGAGGAAAAAATCATATTTCAGTTGTAAAGCCTAAATATGGGTGTCATTTTTTTTCTTGGCTTCATATATCCAAGAAAAGACAAGGAAACACAAAAACAAAAATCCAACTCTAGAATGATGCTGTCTGCAAGCACATTAAAAAGAAAATAAAAAGCCGGGTGCAGTGGTGCACGCCTATAATCCCAGCACTTGGGAGGCTGAGGCAGGAGGATTGGTGTGAGTTCGAGACCAGCCTGGGCTACCAAAGTGAGCACAAGGCCAGCCTCAACTGCATAGCGAGACCCTGTCTCAAAAAGACAAAAAAAAAAAAAAAAAAAAAAAAAAAAAAAAAAAAAAAA
>PVJA010000869.1:0-69929 GCA_004027025.1 Myocastor coypus | reverse complement strand
ATATAAAAGAAAGCTGTTAATACTAAAACAAAATAATGACAAACAACAACCAAAAAAGAAAAAAAAAATAAAACACAAAGCAAAATTTGGTAGTTAATTCTATGAAAAATGAGCTATGAAATATTTACTTTTATCTAAATGGGGAAAAGAGATATTTTCACTGCTCTGAAATCAAAATTTCCATGCATACATATACACAAATATACAAACACACACAATCTCTCACTTCTTGCACTTACACATTCTGTGTTTAGCATATGTGATACCTAATTTGTCATATATATCATACCTAATTTCCTATTGTGTTATGTCCTGAAGCATTCTTTACTATACTTATTACTGTTATGTTCTAAACAAAGTTCACTGACTAGCTAACAACATATTTAGAATATTTAGATCTGCTTAACTATAGTGACTTTATGTAAGTCAGTATTATTTTTAGTATAAAAATACATCCCTAAAACACAATATTTGATAAATCTTTTGTTAATTAATTAATTAATTTAGTGTGACGCATTACTCTCAGAGCTAGGGCTCTGAACTGTATCCCTGACCCAATACTTCTTAAATCTTAAAGCAGGATAAGTTTAGTTTGGTTCATGGTTTCATGAAATTCCACCCACACTCAGTTTACTTGAAGACAAAAATGTCATGGTAGACGGTGACGTGTAAACAGTGGTGCTCAGTCTGTGATGAGTGACAATCAGAGAAAGGAAAGAATGAGAAAGGAAACGAGGCCAGAGATTGTGAGTAGTAGGCACACACAGACCTATGACCTAATTGGACACACGCGGCGGGTGTTTTTCTAGTCCCCGTGTGACTGTAGAGTCAATTAGTTTGACCCTATTAAGGTTAACAGTCTCATCTTACCGCTGCATCTCACAGATACTTCTCTGGAAAGCAATATTTAATCTCGAAATAAAGGAAATAGCAAGGTGATAGTTCCATTTGGTATGATACAAAAATCCAACCAAAAAATAATTAAAAACATGTTAACAGATTTTCCAAAGTTTCAGCAGCTACAGCATTTTTAATTTAAAAAAAAATCGATTAGGAGTTTCAAGCAAGCTCCTTGCAAATTACATAATTTAAGTGTATATTCCCAATTAAAAACTCATGATAAACATGTAAAAGAATCACACAAAGGTCATCTGGCCATCATTAAGTCATAGCTCTAGGCCTGGTATCGGATCAGCCAGTGCTGACATGATTTGCAGAAGCTCTGGGCAGCCTGAGTGACTACAGAACTGCTGATTGCTGTCAGCAAGAACTCTTTCTTGGACTCCTTTCTCGTATAGCCTGAAGCCTTCCTCAGCAGATGTTCCATGTTCCTTGACTGTCCTGTGTTTGGTGATTCCACCAAACCTTTGGATTTATTTCAGCAGCTTCATATACTGCTTTCTCAGGTATCTCTTTTACAGCCGCTTAGATCTTCCTCCAAAATATGATGGCTGCTTCTTGATCTCAAAATCATTGCGTTCTGCATGCCAGTGACACTTAGATCATTTTGGTAATGCTAGCATCTGTTGTCTGAAAGAACAGCAGGCAGGGCCCTGTGGAGCAGGCCTGTATTAGCTTTTGCAGATGGCAGAGCATGGTGACATAAATTTCATGGGACCAATTTTCCAGCAAGCTCTTCTTGAGCAAATGTCTAATGAGTCTTTCAGAAGAAATATTGACACATTTCAAGTCTGGAAGCTGCAATGGGTGGCCTTATGCTGGCTGCTGAAATCCCCAGAAGACAATGCTCCTATCCCTTCATAAAGTTCTAAGTATTTTTTTAATGGTGCTAACCTCATCAACAACCACAGTCGGTTTGTCTCACATAGATATATTGCTCCTCTGGACCAAAATTTTAAGCTTTTCAAATCTTTCATTCTACTTTTTGTTTTCTTGTAAACCAGCTGTTTACTTGAGAGAGCGAATATAGCAGTAACTGAAATTACATTAGAAGCAGCACACATCTAAAAGAGCAGAATGGCAGACATTCCAAGTTTAGTTTTAGTGTTGCACATTGCTATCAGCAAGGTGAAAAACTTTCTGAAGGTTGTTTGGACCATTATCTAATTCATCCCGTGTATATAAGTGCATAGTTTTAGGCCTGCTATGTTTCCTCTCTTCTCTGCTTCCAGTCGCTTCACTGTTTAACCCATAAGTCTTCGATTTCCATTCAACTGTGTTATGTCTCTCCATTTTTAGTTCTTTTATAACTTTATTCTTTCCTCCATTTTTAGTTCTTCTTTTGAGTTCTTACATCAGAGAGAATATATGATATTTACATATATAGGTCTGGTTTATTTTACTTACGAATATATGTTCAAGATACATTCATTTATTTATGAAGTCTTCCAGTTTGTCATTCTTTATAGCTGAGTAATACCCAGGCCTCATAGTAGATCTACCCCCAAACAGCCAGCAGCAACTGTGCCACGTGTTTGTCATGGTCCTATGTTGAACATTTATCAAGTGAATTAATAGGCCAGCTTTAAACTCAGACTTCTGTGAAGTCTTATGGAAGACAGGTAAAAATGTAGACTTTTTTGTTAGAATGCCATGTGCACCTTGAGCCTGTACTTCACTTCGGCATTCCGTCAGCATCCTGGTCTTTTGAACTCCAATCAGAATCACCCATCAGGCTCTGATTTCAGCCCTGTGCACTTTTCCTACTCCAATTTTCCAAAATTTTCAAAAATCTTCCCACAAACCAGTTCCAGAGGTTTCTGATTGGATGGTCTCAGACTGTCAAAGGATCTTCGCTGCCCAAATTTTCTGTGCTAGTTATCCTTATTTCCCATTGGTAAAATATAATATTCCACTCACACCTTAAGGTAAGAGAGACTTGATTTGGCCTCTATGGTCAGACGATTCTTCCCATGCTCAGCTACCTCCAAGGCAGAAGCACAGCTGCGTGTGGCAGAACAAGGCATCTTAGTTCACGGTGACAGGGGAACAGTGACAGAGAGGAAGAAGCGAGGAATAACACACATAGCACCATGCTCATGCATCTGTGACCCCCAGACCTACCCAGAAATAAGAGCTTTTGTTATTTTCTGTGGTTCCCAAGCTAAGGAAGTTAACTCAGTAAGGGTTAGTTATCACAATCATTTTTCAAATCAGAAAGTGAAATTTTAAGTTAATATTGCCTCGTGAGTAAAATACAAGTTGATTCCATGAATAGATTTACCAAATACAACGTTTACTGAATATTGATTTGTGAAACGGTAGGATTAAATCATTTAATTAGCTGAGTTACAGCTGTCACATGTTACTGAATCTCTTCTTATTAAAAATTGAAGGAAAAATCAAGCATGTCCTAGAACTGTCAAAATAAAAAGTTTCCTCCCTGCAGAGTTCTTTGATTTTTATTTTGTTCTACCAAGAAAAGTGGATACTCTGACTTTTTCTTCTTAGGCAAAGAATCAATGAATTGAAAATTGTTGTGAGCACTGGTGGATTAGGTGGTATCAGTGTGAATTCTAGGCTTTTTCAAAACCATCACTGTCAGAAGACGCAGCACAGTGGGGCTCGATCTCCACGCAGGATGCCGTTCACACGTACGGGCACTCTTGAACACTCTCTGTAGGTGCTTCTGTCCTTTTCATCTTATTATTCTGCTTATCTCCATAACAATCACTTCAGCATTTAGCATATGAAAAGCCCATGCTTTCATTCTTCTTAAGTTGCAACCCTCTATGAAAAAACCATTCACCAGCAATTTTTTTAGTTGTGCCAAAAAATAAAAATAAAAAAATTCATATGCATTTTGGTTTTGATGAAACAATACAAGCTGTTGACTTAAAAATAAAAATATCCTTTAAAAAGTAATATTAAATGCTTACCTTTTGGAAATTTAAGACCAATTTCTATGCCCTGAGGCTACTGAGAGCAAGAATGCCTAACACACCAAAGGCTAGAATTGATTATATCCATTTTTATATTATGCTGTCCTTGAACAAGTCCAACATCTGTGAATCGCGGTAGGAGCTATTTTACGAGAGGACAAATATTAGTCCAGCATGTGTTTCCCACATAATAATATCCATGTAATGTATAGTTTATATTCTAATTGTTTATATTTTGTTTTGGGTAATTTTATATTTTATCTGCTTATATTTTCTGAGATCAGAAAGTTTAGTATCTGTAATACGTATTTTCATATCATTGTAGGTAGACAAAGATTTATTTTTTTAACCAGCCTATATTTATAACCAAGATCTATTTTTGCCTTATATACATCTTAAACAAATAACCTGATGATAATGCTGTACAATAATTTCAGTGTGTATCTGCTTTGCCTGTGATTCATAAGGCCAGTTGCAGAATGTTCCACTTTGACATGTAGATTCTCTAAAAGTTTCAGATTTTGTAGCATTTTGGATTTTGAATTTACAAAGGATGAAATGCTCCACCTACATTATTAAAAATAGGAGAAACATAAAAGGTTTTGAATAAATTTATGTATTTTATGAGCTTGTCATTTTTTTACATTTCAGTAGAGAAATACTTTATACACTAATATATCAGCTGGCTCAGGTCTAAATAATAGTGGTCACTTGTTCTACTCAGATGGCTACCATTCACAGACAGAAATTTACACACACACTTCAGCATTTTGAGTCTATAGTCTGAAAATATATTTCTTGTGGGGAGTGTTACATAACTTATTATTATAACAAAAACTACAATTTTGTCAGTTTTTTATAGCTTTATTCTTTTCTTATAATAATAGTGTCTAATTTTCTCCTCCTTTAATACTTAATTGCTATACAATATGATAGACTACCTATTCATTAACTTCATTTAGATAATGTCATAACACTTGTCAGATTAATGAAATGATTTTCAAAATATTGAAATCAGATAAAATAATGGCTATTCTACATTACTCAAATTTATTTGATTAGAATGACATGTGAAACTATGAATTTTATGGCAGTATCGAATGGCCAAGGTACCCCTAGTGATTCATTGTTGCATGTGCTATAACACATTTTTTTTCTTTTTTTAAAGTATTTTGCACTCACTAGGATGCATTATTTAATTTCTGAGTGATGACCATCTTTTCTGTGTCAAGGTGTGATCTCCATTCACTGCAATTTGTATTTCCCTAGTGGGCTGCAGTGTTGAACAACTTTTATCCCATTTATTGGTCATCACTGCTTCTCTGATGAAGTGCCTAGATGTTTCCTCCATTCACATTTAATCAACCGTTTTATTTTGAGGATCTAAGGTTTTTGAGTTCTTTACATGATCTAGGTATTAGTCCTTTATTTGAAGAATAGCTAACAATTTTTTTTTCCCATTCTGCAGGTTGTCTTTCTACTCTAGTGATTTTTTAGTGCAGAAGTTTTCTAATTTTGTATAATCTCATTTCTTCAGTCTATCGTGCTATTGTAGAGTCTACTTTGTATTCCCTCCAATATACCAAGGTTTTGTTAAAAAATAGAAGTTGCTTACATCTAACATTTCAAACGTTTGACTCATTTTATCTGCTAGAAGGTTAAGTCTTTTCTTACTGTTCAAGTGTTTCTTTTAGTTCTTTGTCGCATTTTGATTTTAGTGTAATACATGGTGAAACACATGGGTCTAAATTCAATCTTTTACATGTGGAAAAGCAACATTCCAGCCCTAGTTTTTAAAGGTGCTGGTTTTTCTCCAGCGTGTGTTCTTAGCTTCTTTAACAACGATCACATAGTTGAAAGCAGGTGGGGTTGTTTTCTCTACTTTGTCAGGTTCCACTGACCTTCTTGTCTTTTGCTGTACAAGGCCATGCCAGTGTCTCATGTCCATGATGGTGATAACTCCTGCTTTGCTGCTACCTGGACAGCTTTTGCTGTTCAGAGACTTTTCTGGTTTCATATGAAGTTCAGAATTGTTTTTCTAAATAAATTTGATGACAACAATAGGTAATGTCACAACCATTATTAATTTGCTATTCTTTTGCAAATCTGTAATACATGTATTGTTCTATAACTCCCTGCTTGTGCTGCTTGTTTTTGCTTTTGTTTTCACTCTTCAAAATAAAATAAAATAAAATATTTTTTCTAGTTCTCTGTTGGATTCTTTTGGCATTTTAATTGTAACTTTCTAAATTGTGTACATTGATTTTCAAATCATGGCTATTTTTACTACATTGGTTCTGCCTATCAAGGAAGAAGAGATGTCTTCATACTTATAGATTTCCTCTTTTTGGAGTATTGTGGATTTAAATAAAGAGGTATTTTACTTGCTTCAATTGTTTAATTGCTAATTATGTAGTTTTTCTTCATGCTTTTTTTTTTTTTTTTTTTTTTTTTTTTTTTTTTTTTTTTTTTTTTTTTTTTTTTTTTTTTTTTTTTTTTTGCGATACCGGAGATTGAACTTGGGACCCTGCACTTACCAGTTACCAGGCAGGTGCTTACTCTACTGAGCTATCTCCCTGGTCTCACATGCCAAGTATCTTGTTTGCTGAGACAGTTAAATAGAAAAACATATATGTCTTTATATTTGCATATGGTCTTCTCTATCAAGTTGACAAGATGGGCATATCTATAAACTGATGGAGATACATAAATCCTTGTCAAATAATTAAGTCACCCCAATTATCTATATTATATCCCATTGTCTGGTAAAATTCTACTAAAAAGAGACACATTAGCCACCATAAAATATACAACTTTATGAGCAGAGGAGATATCTCAGCAGTCTAAGGGCCAGCCTGGCAAGTGAGAGGACCCAGTCTCAATCTCCCCACACCACATGCTGTGCCAATCCAGCACTGTGGTGCACAACTGTAATCCCAGGACTAGGGAAGCTGAACCAAGAGAATGAGTACGTGCCCAAGCTGCGATGTGAGACTCTGTGTCAAATACAAAAATAAATGAAAGATTTAAAAATAAAACTTGGTTGCAGCAATGAAAGACACAATGGAGAGTGCCATGTGGCAAGATTAGGAGTCAGAGCAGAGTATTTGGGGATTAGCTACCTTTGTCCAACTTCCATTAAAAAAACGTGGGGCTGAGCACCATGGTTTAGGCCATAACCTTAGTTATCTAGAGGGCTGAGGAAAACGATGGCTTGGACATAGGAGTTCAGGGCCAGAGAAGCAACATAATGAGATGGTTTTCTCAAAAGGAAAATAAAATGCAACAGCAACCAAAAGTGAGAAATATGATGGAGGATGACAAGGAGTGCCAAATGGAAAGAACACACTTGTTACAAAGAAGGGAGACAACAATAACAACGGAAATACATTAAAAAATAGCAGATTGCGCTATCCAGTTGTGTTAGCACCCAGAAACACATACACAAACACACACCTTCCTACCACAGCTGTAACAGTAACCATGTATCACAGCACTATATTTTTGAGTCTTACTAATTTTATACAATACTTTGAATCTTTAAAGAGAAAGGTGCTGCGAAACTCCACCAAAATTCTCAGGAAAAATATACAGATATAAGTTCTTTTTGGAAGAAAAGTCCTGTTCTATAATAGTGGCAAATTTTAATTTTTTTAAAAAAATTGTTACAAAGAAATTGTTGTAAAAATCAAAAAGCAAACTCTTGGGTTTCTTATTACTTCTGTTAGCTGCTTAGCTTGGAAAAACCAATAGCAAATAAGCTATTATTTAATGCAAACAATATAATAGAGGAAAAACTTCCTTGAATTAAAACATCTCTGAATTGTATCACAAAATATTCTATTTCTTTAAAGTGCAATGTTTTTTTTTTCAAATTTGCTATGTTAATTTAGTTTATCCTACTCTCTTATTCCCTTATTTTTCTTTTAATAAGATTTTTACACTTAATTGCTCTGTCTTTGACTATGTAAACAGGCATATTATGATTTATTAACTATTGGGTAAGTGACATATTCTAGTGACATTATTAGCTTTTTCATAGTTACTGAACAATCTAAAAAAACCCATTCACAGTGTTATTCTCAGAAATAATTTGTTCTCGTCTTTATCATTGTCAGGAATTCCTCACTAAGTCAAATGGTACATGTGGCCCAAAGAATTATTTAACACATATTCCAATAATCTAAGCAAACGAAAAGATGCTGAGGGCTACAATTCCTAAATCACTTTAGATATAGAATGTGTTTAATGAGTACGTGCTAAACGGTAATATAATCCCATGGATAATGGATAACATAAATCTATGCCTGATCTCATAGAGCAGCGTGATACCACGCAACAGCCTGGAGAGCAGAAATCTAAGATAACTCATTCACTGGAACAGAGACAGAAAGAGGAATGACTACAGAGTGACTTCAGGTGAGTATGGGAAAGAGGAAACTTAGTGAGCAGCCTAGTAAAGCACGAGATGTTCTGCTTCCTAATCTTCTGTGTCCATAAGCTATTCCAATAGAGACTAAAGTTTGTGTATTAGTGTCATCTAAAGATAATTTTAGGTGCACTCAAAATGATTATCTATCTAAATAGGAAAATGTTAAGTTTCATTCCCAATGCCAAAAACATGCGGAATTCTCAATGTTTTGAAAAAAAAGCTGATAAAGTCTTTGACAGAGACTTGCTTAAACAGGAAAATTCAACAGTTTACATGAACAACTACTACGTGTAATGAAGACTTTGGATAATTTTCTTTAAATCATAGAGTGAGTTGAATCCTTTTAAAAGAACTTAGCTTGACAAGATTAACTGTTTATAGCATAAGTACTTTTAATAATGAAAATTGCTCATATGTACTTTAAATTTTATTTTCATGCTCAAAACTAAGAATATTTAATGTAGGAAACACAGGTGCTTATAAGTCTGCCCAAATTAATAAGAATGATGAACAATTAACTCATATTGCAATGGTCTGTTTAATTCTTAAATTTCTATACATTTTTCTAAACGCACCCATTACTTCTTTGAGTAATTCTCTTTTACAATAATATTCTGTGTATATTTTAGATTTTATAAGGAGAGTTCTGATACAAATACTAGAAATATTTTGATCAGGTATTTTTTTTTTTAATTTTTTTTTCTTGTTTTAGAACCTTTGTTTTCATTTTTGTTTATTCACTCATTTTTTGGCCGGCTCAGCCCTCCCGGAGGGCAGGGCTGGCGCAGCATGTGGTGCCGGGGATCGAACCGCGGTCCCTGAAGCCGCCCAAGCTTCCCCAAGCAGGTGCTTTAGACCACTGAGCCATCCCGCCAGGCCCTGATCAGGTATGTTTAAACCAAGATTGTTTGATTTTTTTTTTTTCTTTTTGAGACAGGGTCTCACTGTGCAGCTCACTTTTGTAGCCCAGGCTGGTCTTGAACTCGCAGCGATCCTCCTGCCTCAGCCTCCCAAGTGCTGGGATTACAGGCGTGAGCCACCACACCCGGCTATTGTTTGATATTTTTAATAAGTGATATATAATTTATTCTCAAGTATTTTTTTTTTTTTCAGAACTGGGGATCAAACTCAAGACCTTACACTTGCAAGGCAGGCACTTGTGCCCCTGAGCAATCTCCCCAGCCCTTCTCAAGTACTTTGATAGTGATTCATTAATAAATAAATGTTCCACTTACACACCTTAAATTGAATTAAATGGAGTTTACACTTATACTACTTTGCTTGATCACTATTTTATAAGGTTTAAATATTAGCAGGTATGTTCATGGTAATGGAATTAGTACAGGAGATTTTGTCATTGGTTAATAGTGAATCCTGGGCCAACACTTATTGTTTCACCAGGTTTTCTAATATAGCATACTTGAGCATTCACATGACAGCGTGCGTGTTGCTTCACTTTCAACTATCTCCCTTCTTTATCTTTTTATTTTCATTTTCACCTATGATGTCACGCTGATGTACATTTCCTTGAAATGAAGGGTTGCCATTTCTTTTACTTGCATTTTCGGAGCTGATATGGGGCATTATAAAATATTTGTTACAAAAATGTCCTACAGAGTCAATTGCCACTTGTGGAGAAATAAAGACACTTATCCATCTCTAGTTCTGCAGACATCAGACCAGAGGACACAACAAGAAAGTGTCATTACATATATCCTTTTTAACCTGGCACTCACTTACAGAGACAGATTCTGAGACCTAGAAAAACTGAATTCCTTTTCAGCAGTGACATTGCAAATTAGGATATGATAGGAATGGAAATTCGGTCTTGAATTTAGCCTGTTTTCCATTTTGATGGAAATGTACAATTCATATGGATCAGAAAGTTATTTTATGTTGAAGAGCTGGGGCCCAGAAACTTGTCCAAATGGAGCTATGAATAATTTATACTCTTGCCCCAGGTTCTACCGTCAGATGTTGCACTACAGTGGGTCTTTATGAATTTGTATATTTTCCATCTTCGTATTATGTGGTGTTAATGCCAAAATACCCATGATTACTATGATAAGTCAAAGGCATAATAATTGTTATTATGGTTATTAGCTTTAAAGACTTTGATTCGCCTTCACAAACGCATAATAAACTCCACCAGTCACACATAAAACAAGTTGAAAATGATTTTCAAACGCGTGATCAGGCGAAACACACATTTCTGTGTTCTGATCAAAGAAGTGAAGTATCAAATAAATAGCAAACAAAAGTGAAAAGCATGCGTACTTATAGAAAGGGCAAATCAGTTTCCATATATTATCACTTCATTTGGATTTTATTTCTAAAACTTCAGCTTATATTTCAATGTTGTTATATTTGTAACAAATCCAGTCCAATTAGATATACCTGTTATGTTAACACATGGTTGAATTAAAGCAATAGTAGCATGTTTTCAGCTGAAGTGGCAATGTTTTCCATGTTCCATATTTAATAGTTCCTGGTCATCATAATTAAATAGTGACAGCAGAAAGTAGGGAGATTTACATTGTGAAATAAAGAAAACTATGAATACAAAAACCTGGCTCAGTTCCAAAATAGATTTCTAATCTTGTATTTCATTAGTTATGAGATAATTCCAAGTGGAAATGAGTGCTTCGTCTGCTAAATGGGATCAGAAAATACTCTATGATACATTTCTCATCATAAATATCAATGAGAATAGAATTTTTTTCTCTCATGTAGAGTAATAGAGCAAATACGGAGATATGAAGACGTTTTATGGAATTACGTAAAACAGTTAAAGTGCTTTTGATAAGTTTTACTATTGATTATTTTTATTTTGAAATAATCTTAAAGATTTCAGGTGTTTCAAGCATGTGCACAATGAAGATATTGGGTTTTCATTAAAAAGTTAAATTCTAAGGTTATATGAAATACAAGTATCCTCCTTTAATAGTCCCGATGAAAACAAAATGGCACCATTCACTGCTTTTGTAGGATGATAGACACTTTGCCCTAATTTCTCTGAGCATGCATATACAAAGAAGAAAAAACCTCTGTGGGAGTGTAAAAACATTTGCTCCTGTATAGAAAATGTCATGAGGTAGTCTCTGAAAGGTTCATAGGTGGTGGAATTATTGAGATGTCTGGGACAAGACTAATATTTTGAATTCTCTATTTGAATTTTACTTCTCCTTATTTAACCCATAGGGGAAACTCACAGTTTTCCAAAAACTGGAAATGCCTGTGAGGAGAAAAGCTCTCTCAAACACCTTTGTCCCATAACTAACGGAGCCACAAAGAAAAATGTAGTAAAAATGGAAACCTTTAGAAAATAACCACTCCATTGGAATAAAATATCAGAGAAAAAATTTGTGATGTTCCCCTGTACAAAACACCAATGGCTGACTGAGGAACATAAATTTCTAACTTACTTGATAATAAATAGGCAGCACTCCATCTCCCACGCACCATAAAGATGTCCAAAGGACTTAGCAGCCTGGACGTTCATGTAGCATGCCACTCCCACCCACAGTGTCAGAGGTGGGTTTCTGAGGAGCAGAGAAAAGCCCATCTGGTTTTCCCTGTCAGAAGGTTTTCAGGAAAAGGCTAAGGGAGAGCTGAAACTTTCCTCTCCTATTTATCATGTGGAGTCCTCCACCTAAAATAGGAGGCAAAAAGAATTTGGAATTTAATCCCAGCGAAAGACTACAGCAAACTTCCTATTCCTGAATAGGGCTAAAGAAATTTACCTAAATAAAATAATAGTCTTACATAACTTCCCTTGTCAATTGACATTATGCTGCCTCGTCCAAATTTCAACAGACTATAATGCATCATACCAAGTACTGCTTACCTCACCTTAGTTGGGAATAAAATGAGATAGAACAGAAGGGGTAAAAGATAAGGTATTGTAAGGTTCCTCCCTTGGAGTGCAAGAGAGGTGGCTGGAAGTAAATAGATCCCTTGTCGTTGGGCATGGGAAGGAGGCCAAAAGATAAGCCTGAAACTCACAAAATGGAGCCAGAGGTTGGAGCTTTTACTGGATGGGGCAAGGGTGGAGTTTACATGGGTGGTACAGCGACAAGTGCTGATTGGAGAAGGGTTGGCATGTGCGAAAATCAAAAGAACAAGTTCTGGTTTAACCTGGGAACCTGGAAGAGGGAGTGGAAGATGGCTCAGAGCAGTTTTTCGATGTTGATTCTGGGATTCCCACACTGTGCTGCTGCCAAAAAACCTAGTAGACCCTTACATGAGGGCAGGACCATCATCCTTACATTCTTGTTGTTGAAAGGGGTAGGGACTCCTTCTAGCCACCATCTTGCTGATCCAAGGCCTCATGGTAGGGGCTAGGTTGTGAGGATGACCAGTCTGGTCCACAGGGAAGCTGATACCAGGGGTCTGGGCCAGTTCATGAAGCTCATTGGTAGTGAAAGCTCATAATCCGAATTGGAGAAATCAAAGAAAAAATAAATTGAAAAGACAAGGTACTCTAAGTAGCAAGATTATGATCATGATTCAAGGATCCAAGAGAAAGAGAGGAGGATGTTGTCTATCAGGAGGAGGAGCAAGAAGAGCTTGTGTCTTATTTTTATACTTTTGCGACATCACTCAGTTCTCCACTTTCTGTGTGATAGTACCCAGTTAGCACAGTGGCAGCAGTCTTCCCTTAGCGTACAACAGGTCTCACCTGTTTCTGCTGCAAAGACATCAAGAGAGCTACGGTTTTGAAGGACGACGGTTGCCACTTAGTTAATTTGACTTTGGAAAATGGTGATGGATGTGATCACATTGTAAATAGATATAGAGAGATTGGTAGAAAGTGCAGAAAAGAAGTGCTAAGCTGTACTCATTCCTGGTTCCCAAGTCCGCACTGATGGCTGAGAAGAGATTCAAATTCACCAGGACCAGAACCATGTGGGATGCCCTGAGAGGCTGATGTTGAGGTAAATGCTGTGGGTGAGTAACAACTTGGCTCTTGGTGGCTAGGTAGACACTTGGTGCTACGATGGCCACAAGGCAGGAGCCTTGTCAGGTTGCGGAGAGGTAGGCAAAAACTCGTACAACCGACGAAAAATGGTTTATATGGAGGATAGAGAGGACTTCAGGTTTTGGGACCCAGAGGGAAATGTGCATAAAAGTTCAGATCTCCCATGTTAGTGGCAGATTGGGGAGGGCCTGGGGGTCAGAGACAAGAGAGGGTTTCAAGATTCTTCTATGATGCCAGGCATAATGGTCCATTACTTTTTCCCTTGGAATCAACCAGGAGAGAGAGGATGTTTAAGGTAATGGGGAAAGCCATGTACAGATCTTGTTGGAACGATGAACAGAGCTATCAGTGAGAAACATTGGATCCTATAATAAAACTAGTTCTGAATGAAGTAGAATGTATTACTTAGGAGTTGTGGTATGGTAGTAGGAGGGATTTGAAGGGCTGGGGAAGTAGTGAGAAATATGGAAAGTGGGTTAAAAGGAGGAAGGTCGGGTGTTAAAATGCAAAATAGTTTAAGAAAGAACCAGGAAGGCCTGGTCTGTTGAATTATAGAAATGGTATCCCCAAGTGACCAGTATAGCCCAGAGATCATGGTAAGGAATTTCAATGGTTTGTTGACCTGCCAAATATTATACTTAAAGAATGGAAATGAGGGCAGTTTTCCATCTTGAGGGAGATGTGGGGATTATTATTAGTCCAGTGGACGCCATTATGGAAACTTATAAAATTACAACCCCGAAGGGGACAGGAGAACCTTGAATTATCACCACATTTCTCCCCATGGGCAGGGCAAAGAGAGAATTCAGGGACTTGTAGGCTACCATAGGTGTCTTTTGTTTCTTTGTGTACATATTCAAGGATCTGACAATTTGTACAGTATGAAGGATCAACAAGGAAAAAGTGTTCATAAGCCTTTAGGTTGGGAAACAGCCACTTGAGCGGTAGAAGATGGCAGAGAGGACAAAATGAGATTAAGAGGATGACAGCCATAGTTTACAACGTAGGTTGAGCCTGTTACGCATGATGTGAATTGTTTGAATTAGTAGGAAAGTTATAGTAATTAACACACTGTGTATTGTTGTCTTCGTAGTAGCTATTCAGAGTACAAGATGCAGTAATGATATCCTCTCTAAACACTATTAGTATAAATATTTATTTTCATTGGATTAAGAGAAAGTAGCTGTATATCTATCCTATCTTTTATATACAGATATATATATATATATATATATATATATATATATATATACACACACATATATAATTATTTTTGTTTCACTAAAAATGTTCCTTCATTCCTGCATTTATGTTCCCCTTTTTTGTTTTGTTTTGTCAGAGATGGGTGTTTCGTTGCCATTTAAATATTGTAGGTGCATGTCTTCAGCAAAATAACTCAATATAGTCCAATAGCCCACAATAGTCGTGTGTTATCCTCTAAACTGACAATGTGAGAAATTGCTAACTTGAGTCTTTTACAGCTCGGCATATTAATATGGCTTTACTTTTTAATACCTCATAGTTAGACTTCTCTGCTGGATAGTTAAGACCAAGATAAACCAAGAGCTATATGACAAAAAGTGTAACTTTTGTGTCTCACAATGTTAGTCAAAGCCCCTCAGAATTTACCCTCCAGCCACGTACAGGAGTTTGTCGATCTTTTCTCAGTGTCAGCCATCTGGATGAAACATGGCTATTTGCTTGACCAATTTGTTGTCCGTGAAAGCTTGCGAGAGTGTTTTCTCTCTTCAGGCACACTACACATCATCGATCCCTTTCCTCTTTGGCCTTATAATCTCCTTGAACAGAAAATTTGGGACAACACTGAGTGACAGGATGTGACAGTACAGGTTCTCTTATGACCTGAATACTCACTGACTGGCTGAAGAAATGGCAGGTTTCTACTCTATAGCATCTCTTGGCATAATGTGCTATCTTTATAGACACCCAAAGTAATGGCTAACAGATCTTAGCCTGGACCCTTTAAAACTATGACCAATTTTTTTTTTCTTTTCATTAGTTTATCATCTCAAAAGTTTCCTTACAAAATAAAAAAATTGATTAAGACATCATCATTTCTGATACAAAATATTTTTCTTGCATCGCTATTTACCAAAATTTGATGTATATTTTATTTCTTTTTCTTTTCTTTTCTTTTTTTTTTTTTTTTTTGTTTTTTTTTAATCCAAGGGTGTTGTCTAGGTCATTTGGCTATCACTCCAAACATTCTCCAAAGACAGAACCCAACATTAGAAAGTCCACTATTTGGTTTTATATGTAAAAGTTCAATGTGTTTTCTTTTCTGGTGACTGAAGTCTTAAGAATCATCATATTATTTTGTCTGATTTCCCTTATAATATTTTTTGTGCTACCGGGGATTGAATTGTCTGATTTTTAAAATTATGTATTTATTTTAGGCAACAGGTCGACTATAGCCATTGTTAGTATATGTTTGCAGATGGCAAAATTTTATTAGATAGTATATTTTTAATTAGAAAAAAATTTCAAGGATAGATAAAAATAAATAAATATATTTCGCCATACTCATTTGCCCTCTTCCGAACTTGGAGATTGAGAAAGACACTTTTGGTATGAAAAAAATTAAGAAACGCAAAAGAGATAAACTAATTTGGGTGAAAAATCCAGCAGTTTTAATAAGAGTATAGTTCTCAACTTTAAAGATAATGTAGTGTGGCTAAAGGTGAAGTCGCAAACAGTGCAAAGCAGTGGCTTTAGCCTTCTAAGCAGCATGGTATCCTGAAGATTGTCTTGTCGTGCTGGAAGGTCAGGTTCCACAGGCTCGCTGGAGAGGCTTCTCCCTACAGAGAAGAAAAGAAAGAGTGGCAGGAGGTTCATGCACACTGTGAAGGTGACTTTTTTCTCAGTGAAAAAGCAGGTGGTCGCAGCTCTCCAGGCTGACCTTGCTGTAAGCCTATCCATAATGCTTACTCAGGGAGCAGAAGGGCAAGGGAGGCTGTGGACTTTTGTTCCTTCCTCATGGCCTGCTGACATGGATCTAGTCCTGATGAAAGGAAAAAAAGAATAGAAAGCAAATCTAATCTATGGTTGGCAAATAATTTTCACAAAAACACAAAATCAGTTCGCAATGATAAGCAATGTCCCCAAGTGAGAGAGGACAAATGAGATGAGATAGAAAGCAAATAATTATGAAATTATAGAGAAAAGTGTCATATGTTTAGTAGTTTATCATGCTGGAGCCAGTTGCGTTGGGCTATAATACCTCTGAAAGGTGGTAAAGTCTGGCATATAACTTTTGTCATTTTTATAGTATGGACATTGAGAAGATAATATATCAATGAATCTTAGTACAAAAAGCATTTTTATGGTATATTGACCTACTATGTAACTTAGCTTAGATCATTATTTTTTCTTTACTCTAAAATTATATAAAAATATACTGAGAAGTACTTTCAAATTATGTAACCACACACGGTTTCTGTGGTGTATTAAAATATGTTTTGTGTGGTTTATTGAAATATATTGGTGACATACTGAAATTTTTAGCAGGTACGTTTTTATTTAGCTAATTTATTTTAACTAAGTGATACTTCTGTTGTTGAGCTACTTTGAAAATAACATACTGTGGTTGATTTATCTAATTTGAACAACATGTCTTATAATGTGATCGCCTTCATTTATTAAAATTCGTTTCTCTGCTACCAAGCATCATAACTGTTTCCAGTGTAGCATGACACCATCTGGGATAGCCACATTACAGCCATACTGAAAAATGGATATCTAAGTCATTGTCCTCAGATTTAGAACCCTGCCTGCCATGACACCTGGAACTCATCATTGTTTTTATTTATTAGAATGCATTTTATTTTAGTTGTCTTTTTTTTTTTAACCCTAAAGCAAATGCTAAACCTAAATCTAAACTTAACACTAACCCTAACCCTAAAACTAACCCTCAAATTTGGAACACTGACTGCCATAACACTGGAAACTCATCATTGTTTTGGCTTACTTACTAGAATGATTTCTCCTTTAGTTGTCTATTTTTTAACTTAAATTTAACCCTGAACATTAGCCTAAAGCTACCCCTAGCCCTTACCCTAACACTAAACTTAACACTAACCCTAACCCTAAAACGTAACCCTAAACATAAATCTAACCCCACCCTTACACCTACATTAACCCTAATCCTAACATTGACAACTTACCTAACCCTAACCCTAAACCTAAACCCTACTCTAACCCTCAGCCTAAACCTAAACCTAACCCTAACCCTAATACCTAAATTAACCCCTACCCTAGCACTAAACCCTAATCCTAATCATTACCCTAACCCTCTAACACTAAACCTAAACCTCTAAGCTTAACTCTAACCCTAACCCTAACTTGACCCTAACCTTAAACCTAACCATATTGAAAAATGTACATCTGAGTCATTGTCCTCATATTGCTAACCGCGATTGCGATGATACTTGGAACTCATAATTGTTCTTCTTTATTAATTAGGATTCATTTTATTTTTCTTGTCTATATCTTTCTAAAACTAAAACTAACACTAAACCTAAACCTAACCCTAGCGCTACCCCTAACACTAAGCCTTAAACTTACCCTAACCATAACCGTAGACTAACGCCTACACTAACCCTAAACCCTCATCCTAATTTGAACACAAACCATAACTGTAAACCTCTAACTGTAACTCTAACACTAATGTTAACCCTGACAAGGACCGTGACCATGACCCGGACCGTGACCATGACCTTAAATGTAACACTAATTTTGACCCCTATCCTAACTCTTAACCTAACCTTAAACCTAATCTTAACCCTAACCCTAACACTAAACCGAACCCTAACCATATTGAAAAATATATATCTGAGACATTGTCCTCTGATTTGGAACCCTGACTACGATGACACATGGAACTCATCATTATCTTCATTTATTAATTAGAATGCATCTCAGTAAATTATCTATTTTTTTATACTAACCCTAAACCTAAACCTAAAACTAAAACTAAATCTAACACTAACCCTAACACTTACCCTAACCCTAACCCTAGCCCTAACCATAAATCTAACCCTAACTATATTGAATAATGTATATCTAAATCATTACCCTCAGATTTAGAACCCTGTGAGTGATGACACTTGGAACTCATAGTATTTTTTTTTTTTATTACAAAGCATTTTCTTTAGGTTGTCTTTTTTTTTAATGTTACCCTTAACGCTAAACCTAACCTAACGCTAACCCTAAAACTAAACATACCTTTGCCGTAACCCTACCACTAAACCCAACCCTGACACTAAAAACTAAGACATAACCTAACAGTAACACTAACCCTACACTTACTGCTACACCTACCACTACCCTAAACCTAAACCTAAGCCTCACCCCTAACCATAACCCTAACCCTAATCTTAAACCCTATTCAAACTCCTACTGAAACCCTAAACTCTAACTCTAATCTAAGACCCAACCCTCTAAACCTAACTGAATATCACCAAACCTACACCTATCGCTAACCCTAACTCTACCCCTGACCCTGACCCTGACCCTGATACTGACCCTGACACTGATTGTCATCTAAATCTAGCCCTAATCCTAAACGCTACCCTAACTCATAACAAAACCCAAAAAATAATCCGAACCCTAAATATAACCGAAATGACACTGAAAAATATATATCTGAGATATTGTCATGCAATGTGTAAGCCTGACTGCTATAACAGATGGAACACATCATTACCATTGCTTTATTTAGAATGCATTTCAGTATATTATCTATTTTTTACACTAACACTGAACCTAAACTTAAACCTACCCCTAACACTAAGCCTAACACTTACCCTTAAACTATACCTAACCATAAAACTTACAATTACCCTAAACTGAACCTTAACACTAACATTAAAATGTACGCATAAACCTACCACTAACCATAACCTTACCCTTAATCATAAAGCTATATCTACACTAACCCTAATACTAACCCTGACCCATAACACTGAACCCTAATTCTCACACTAACCCGAATACTAACCCCTACCCTAACACCAAGCCTGACCCTAAAATCTAATCCTAATCCGAACCTAAACCCTCTAAACCTATCCCTAAACATCTATCCATAACTCTAAAAATAACCCTAAGTCTAACCCTAACCCTAATCGTAACCCTATCGCTGACCGTGACCCTGACTCTGAACCTGTCTCCGAACCTACACTAGCCCAAACCCAAACCTTAATCCTAACCCAGACCCTAAGCCTAACCCTAACCCTAACTCTAATGCTAATCCAAACCCTGACCATAACACATAACATAACCCAAAAAATAACACTAAAACTAAACCTGACCATAACCACATTGAAATATATATATCTGAGACATTGTCCTCTCTATGGGAACCCTGACAGCTATGACACATGGAATTCATCATTATCATTGTGTATTATTTAGAATGCATTTCAGTATATTATCTACTTTTTACACTAACCCTAAACCTAAACTTAAACCTAAGACTAACACTAACCCTAATAATCACCCTCAACCTACATGTAACCAGAAAACTTACCGTTACCCTAACCCAAACTCTAACACTAACACTAAATCATACACATAAACCTACCACAAACAGTAAACTTACGCGTACCCCAACAACTACCCCTACGTTAAACCTAACCCTAAGACTGACCCATAACCTTGACCCCTAACCCTCACACTAACCCTAATACTAACCTCTACCCTAACCCCTAGCCTAACCCTAAACTCTAAACCTAATCTGAACTCTAACCCTGCAAACCCATCCCTAAACATCTATCCATAACTCTAAAACTTAACCCTAAGCCTAACCTTAACCCTTTCTCTAAACGTGATCCTGACCCTGGCATTCACGCTGTATCTGACCATATCCCTAATAAAATGCTAACCCTAATCCTAACCCAAACCCTAAGCCTAACCCTAAGTGTAACGCTAATCCAAACCCTTACCCTAACCCTTAACCTAACCAAAAAAGTAACGCTTACCCTAAACCTAACCGTAACTACATTGAAAAATATATATCTGAGACATTGTCCTCTGTATTGGAACCCTGACTGCTATGACACATGGAATTCACCATTATGTTTGTTTGTTATTTAGCATGCATTTCAGGAAATTATCTATTTTTCACACTAACCCTAAACCTAAACTTAAGCCTACCACTAACAGTAGACCTAACACTTACCCTTAACCTATACCGAACCGTAAAGCTAATCCTTACCCTAACCCAAACTCTAACACTAAGACTAAAACATACGCATATACCTACTACTAACCTTAAACTTACACTTACCCCAACACCTACCCTTACGCTAACCCTAACCCTAAGCCTGACCCATAACCCTGACCCCTAACCCTAATACTAACCTCTACCCTAACCCCTAGCGTAAACGTAAACTCTAATCCTAATCCGAAACCTAAGCCTCCAAACCCATCCCTAAACATCTATCCATAACTCTAAACCTAACCCTAACCCTAACCTTAACCCTTTCTCTGACCCTGACCATGACCCTGACATTGATGTTGACTCTGATCATGACCCTAACCCAAACGTTAACCATAATCCTAACCCCAACCCTAATCCTGACCCTAAATCTAACGCTAATCCGAACCCCTACCCTAACCCTTGACCTAACCAAAAAAATAATGCTAACCCTAAACTTAACCGTAACCACATTGAAAAATATATATGTGAGACATTGTCCTCTATATTGGAACCCAGACTGCTATGACACATGAATCTCATCATTATATTTATTATTTATAATGCATTTCAGTAATTTATCTGCTTTTTACACTAACCCTAAACCTAAACTTAAACCTAACCATGATAGTAACCCTAACACTTACCCTTAACCTATACCTAAACATTAATCTTATCCTTACCCTAACCCATACCCTAACACTAACACTAAAATTTACGCAAGAACCTATCACTAAACGTAACCCTACCCTTACCCCTACACCTACACCTATGCTAACCGTAAACCTAACCCTAACCCTAACCCATAACCGTGACCCCTAGCCCTTACACTAACGCTAATACTAACCCCTAAGCCTAACCTTAAACTCTAATCCTAATCCCAACTCCAACCCTCTAAACTTAACCCTAAACATCTATCCATAACTCAAAGCCTAACCCTAACGCTAACCCTATCCCTAACCCTGACCCTGACGCTGACCCTGACTCTAGTCTGACCGAAAACCTAACCCAAATCTTAACCCTAACCCTAACCCTTGCCCCAATCCTAATCCTAAACCCAACCCTAACCCTTACCCTAACTCTAAGCCTAATGCTAACTCTAACACTAACCTTAACCTTTAACCTAAAGCTAACCATATTGAAAAATATGTATCTGAGTTATTATCCTCAGATTTGAAACCCTGCCTGCCTCCACACATGGAACTAATCATTGTTTTTGTTTATTTATTTAAATGCATTTTATTTTAGTTGGCTTTTTTTTTACACTACACGAAACCCTAAACCTAAACCTGAACCTACACCCTAACCCTAACCCTAAGCCTGACCCTAAGTACGCTAACCCTAACCCTAACCAATTAACCATAATCCTAACATTAATGCCTACCCTAACCATAAACCCTGACCCTAACCCAAATCCTAACCCTACCCTTAACTCAAACCGTAACCCTAACCCTAACCCTAACCTCTTAACCCTAACCCTAATTCTAACTCTGAACCCTAAATCTAACCCTAACCCTAACTGCAACCCTAACCCTGTAACTCTCTAACCCTAACCCTAACCCTAACCTTACCACTAACACTTAACCCTAACCCCAACCCTAACCCTAACCTTAATCCTAACCCTAACCTCTAACGCGTAAGCCTAACCCTAACCATAATCCTAGCCCTAACCCTACCCCAGCCCTAGCCATAGCCCTAACCCTAACCCTAATCCCTAGTTGTCTGTTAATTACGGATATTTGTTGGAAAATTTTACTAAAATCTCTCTACATTTGATTTGCTTTCCTGTATATCAAAACTTTCTGGAGAAGTTTGGGTTTTCTCTGACAGGTGACATAAATCACTTGGCTTACCAACTCAAGCTGAGTTCTGGTGGGCAAAATACCTCGCAACTCTAATGAGAACAAGTGAAGCCCGTGTTAATATGTACAATCTTGTTTTTATACTAAAATAAAGTTTACTCACCTGTTACACTTAAAACTTAGAACAGAAGCTGTGTTTTTCTTCTTAGTCCATTCCCTATTGAATCGTTAGTACATTTTTCAGTACTCCTTAAGAAAGTTGAAATAATTTTAGAAACACACAATACATTTCAAGTTTGAGAATTTAAATGTAAAAAAAAGCCAAATGCTTGCCATAATGAAATCACTGATTATTTATTATTTCCAGTATTAAGATCATATAAAAATAATACTACTTGATCAATTTTAATAATTTTCATTTGATCATTTCGTTGTTTATGTTTAAATAAATATAACCCAAGGCAATAGCTTACTGCAAAAAGGACATCTAATTACAGTAAATTTCCGATAGGATATTGCTTCCACAATCATGAAAAGCAGGTATTTTATTCCAGCTATATCTGAAGCAACAGTAATCTGCTATATCAAAAATATTGGAAAATCAATCTATTATTTCATTGCTGTGATGCATAAGTTGACATTATTTAAATTTAAGTTCATATTTTAATCCCCTAAGTACATTTTCTTGGAAAGATCTTGACACCCGGTGGCATAACAGTTCCAAGTTTCAGGCTGTCAGACAGTCACATTGGCACTGTCAGGCAAGAGGCTAATGAGTCTGAGAAGGTCCTAAAATAAGGAGTAAAACATTTGGGAGGCTTGGCAGATAGCTTTAAATAAATGGGAAATAATCAGCTCTAGAGCAGTTGATTAGGAGAGAGGGCGAATTTTACTTGCAAATAGGACAGTTGGAAGGTTAACGTGAGTGGATCTCAGTGCTATTGAAATCTCATAATGGTGCTTTTTGAATGCTTGTACTTAAGATTTGACATTTTATAATTAAATTACTTTTGTGTATTGTTTCTTTTTGATGAGATGGACTGCTTAAGAGAAAACCTTTAAAAATACTGAAATGTTTTTTGTCCATTAAGTTAATTATGTAGTCTAAAGTGCAATCAGAAAATCATCTCGATAGTCCCCTTTTTAGCTAGTTCCATGTAGCGCACACCTTCATGGCTTTTCCTTGGCAATTAATAGTTCAGGAAATAGTGGGAAAAATAATCGCCATTCTACATTTTTATTCGATTTCTCCTAAGAGTCAGAGTTCTAAGGGAATTATCCTTAGTTATGCTAAATTATTTGTTATTACTTTATATATTGATTTTTTCATTAACCGTTGAAATGCTGATTGTTTGTGGTAATAAGCGTATCCTAATTAAGAGAAGCAAATCTTCCATCCTTATATACCTGTTTCATTAAAATTTGATAACCATTATTCAGTTTGAACTCTCTTGTAGGTGATTCAATTTCTCCTTTATGAGAAAAAGAATAATTAAAAAATCAAGATCTGACAGTGCAAACTTTCTTAAAATATAGACTTAAATTAAAATCTGACGTTATTTTAGAACTTTTTTGACATGTTACAAGCAAAACATCTTAGAAATTACTTATGTCTTTCTAAACCTGTAATTATGTGAAATTATGTTAATTAGACTAACTACAACATGTTGAACATTAATGATTAATGATAAGAATGAGATTATGAAACTTCTTATAAAATTAAAAGCCAATCTAGAGTGCATATTTTACACCAATGACTTATGCCAATAAAAGAACAGTTAAAGGCTAATAAATACACCAGTAAAGATAAGTGTAATGATGGCATTGTAGATTCCTTTAGAAAACTGATATTTCCATATTGGTGATGTTGTAGGCAGCTGAATTAGATAGAAATATTATAGGTGGTCAGACAAGGCTAGGCCCTTGAAGGAGATAACACAGAAGACAAGATATTTTACATCTGTGGAGAGATGGATGCTCTCACTGTGGGCCAGACAAGAGACCAAAGATCGAACAAATGCTAACCTCCCTAAAGATTGGCATTTGGGATTGATCATCACTCTGAGGGAGCCAGGAAGAATCATTAATCCAATGATTCCCTGCTAGTAACTGGACAAAGTCCTGTGCTATATTCTTTCCTGCTTGCTGTGTGTCCTGATTTTGCCGTTTGGTCCTGGACTTTATCAATTTTACCTGAGCAATGGTGCTTGTAATCTCATTGGTTGACCATAGTTTTGTCCCTGCTCATGCCATTTAAGTGAGTTCGTATATTGTCCACCCGAGACCTACATGGGTTTACTCTACAAAAATCCCTGGAAGAAATAGTTTGCTGGGAACCACCTTATCGGGGTCCCCCTCTCATGCCTGTCTTGGATAGGAGCGTTCTTTCTCTTAATAAATATATTTTGCTCATAACCTCCATTTGTTCCTACAATTCATTCTTTGGTTTTAGAGAACACGAACTCGCCCCAGGGGTCTTTCAGATCAGGAGATCATTTTTCCCTCATATCATTTGCAGGTCCCTATGGCAATAATAATACAATTACACGGTAGATGATGTTGTGGGTTTCTAGGTGTTTATAGCAATTATTTCCTTTTTGTCCTCTTTGAAATTCTGTGGCAGGAGCAACCCCAACGATGGGACACCCAGTGTACTGGGTTCACAGTGGTGAAGGTGAAAGCAAAAGGGAGCCATTCTTCTAATGCAGTAATGGAGGTACAGCACCCGAAGTAATGCCACTATCCCTTCTATGAAATAACTGTATAAAACAAAGTGAGAGTCAGGTTGTGATTATAAATGAAGACCTAACTGGGGGATATAACTCAGGGGCATGAGTGCCTCCCTGCCAAAGACTACGAGTTCAATCCCTGGTACTGAAAGAAGCAAGCAAGAAAGCAAGACCTAACGCAAATTTGACTACTTCCTCTTTAAAGGTCGAATTGTACTTCTGTGTTTGAGGAAGGGGATTACGTCAGATTTAGGTCCCTTTTCCTCTCAGCTCTGAATTCCTTCTGAGGAATCGTAAGTCTATACTTCCTCATCCATCATATCACCTGCTGAAATGACACAAGGTGAATATTTCATGTACCTATCTTCTATATGTAATGCTTTGTCCTGGGCAGCAATTAGTGTGCAGGCTGTCTTTATGCTTTAATTACTCTTCTGTCATTGATTGGATAACAGACTCAACATCCAGAAATAAAGGAAGAAAGGTTTATTTAGCTCAGACTTGGTGGGGAGTTTTCAGTCCGTACTTGGCTGGCTCCAAGGTAGACCGATTGGCACAAGGCAGAGGGCAGCGGTTCATGGTGGTGGAGGTCAGCAAGAGCAAAAGGGAGGGGGAGCAGCAACGATGGCAACAAAGAGTAAGTCTGTCTCCCTCATGTTGCGTTCAGACTATCTCGCACAGGCTGAGCATAACACTCACACCCATAATCCTAGAAGTACTCACATCCATAATCTCACTGGACCAGGAGTTAATCACAAACCAGGTGTCTTCCCTATGACTTCCATGAGGGTTTAGGGGACATCGAGACACAGGCCAGAGCATTCCACCCCTGGATCCCCAAAGACTCATGCCAGGCGAACTCAGACTAACTTCCTCAAGCCATAACACATATCGTATCTCTCTCTCTCTCTCTCTCTCTCTCTCTCTCTCTCTCTCTCTCTCTCTCTGCCAGCTTAGCCTGTCCTGGGGAAGGGCTGGCACAGCATGTGGTGCCAGAGATTGAACCTTGGCCCCTGCAGTTTCTAAGCATTCTTAAGCAGGTGCTTTAGACTGCTGAACCATCTCACCAGCACCTCTCCCTTAACTGTGGTTGTCTACTATTGGTCCCAGCAATGAAAAAACTGAGGCAAAACTATGCTTGAAACTGTTACATTTTACTCAATTATCAGTCTGTTTTTTCAGTTTGTTGACACATTTAGTGACTAACCACTAAAATATTTAATAATTTTATGTTTTAAGAAAATTTAGAGGCTGGTGAGATAGCTCAGTAGTATAAGCACTTGCTTATATAAGTATAAGTGCGAGAGCCTGAGTTCTTTCTCTGGTTCTCCCCCCACCCCCCAAAAAAAAGAGAAAAAGAAAAAGAAAATCTATGAACGATCTAATTTATTCATAACTGTATTTCTATGCAATACAACTATGGAAAGGCACACAATAATTTTATATACTGAGAAGTCAGCATTATAATTTCCAAAACCTTTTAAAAAGTAATATAAAACATATGATATTTTCTCCATGTGAAAATTCATCACTCTAGACCTAGCAAAATATGCAAATTCCCCTTTCCAAATGAGAAGATACATCATACAAATACATCTTATGTCAAAGTTTATGAGCAAATATGGATGCCAGGGATGTTTTAAAATTAACTACAGATAAACCAGTACTGATTTATTCTCAGTTAAATGATGGTTATTGTTGTAAATAGTATATTACGTATCAATATGAAATTAAAGACTGAACAGATTTTCAAAAATCTAACAGACCAGTTGTCCACAATCTGCGTAATTTAAAAACGCTCACGGGAAAACTGAGTAATAATAATTTAGTGGCACACAAATTTCAGGTACAGAGGTTAAAATATGACATATATTTAACAAGAAAGACCTTCTTTGGTACTCTGTATTTGGAGATTTGTTTGTTTGTTTGTTTATTTATTTATTTATTTATTTAATGAATTTAGCACAGAGTATACAGGGTGCCCAGAGAGTTGCTACTCAGAGTGGACTTGTAGTGATACTTCTGTCTTCAGCCTCCCGACTGCTGGGATTACAGATGCATGGCACCACACCCAGTCTCAACTGCCATCTCAGTGCACCTCACGGACCAAGCTGGAATGGCATACTGGGAATCCAACCCTGGCCTCTGTGTCCTGCCCAAACAAGTGCTTTATTCCATTGAGCTATCTGGCCAGCCCAGAGTTACTTATTTTTAAAGAAGAATCTTTGTGCAATATAGTTCCCTATGAGTGCTGTTCTAAGACTTAAAGAATAAAATGGAAAAAGAAAGAATGTGTACTTTTGACATGGTGATATATTAAATTTTAAAAATTAGAATATTCTTAGAAATTTATACTGCATCTGAAATGTTTTGATTGAGATATCTGAATACTTTCTCCAATCAGCAGCATATTTTGAAATCTATGTAAAAACAATAAACAAAAGTGAGAGCTCTAATAAAATCAAGCAGCAACTTAACTAGAACTCCTAGTTTGCAGATACAGCTAAATCAATCTCAACTGAAGCCCATACTTTCAAAGTATGTACATTATGTTAACATAGGCCCAGTATGAAGAAAGTGGATTTGAAAAATTCTTCAAGTACTGTTTGGGAATACTCAGTGATTTCCAATAACTAAAAAATATTTGCCATGATATAGTTCCAGTTGAATAATATTAAAAACACAACTAGCAGGGCATTTTGGGAGACTGCTTGCACCTGCCCCAAAACAACACAATATATCATCATTCATAATCAGCATTGTTAAAAAAAATAAACTACATATTCACATTTTCAGCACAATTATATTAAAAATATATAGACATTTTGAGGTGTCTGGATTAAAAACACACATATTCTATTAGCTTACCTGATATGATTTCATATTTCAAATAGGTATTAGTGAATATCTATTTGTGATTAAGAATAGAATTACCATATGATGAAATGCTTTCATTACTGGTTCAAAACCACAGGAAACAAATCAGTTTCTGAGGGAGGCATCTTTATTCTAATGAGCATTGCCCCACAGTACACAAAAGACTTGGAAATAATCTGCAAGTTAAATAACACATAGTTAAAGAAAATGGGCCCTGTGTATTAACGACACACTCTTCAGTCATGGAAAATATGATAGGTTGTTCTTTGCAATATCATGGCTGGAACTGGAGGCCACAGTATTACATAACGAGCCACGCAGAGAAAGACAAACATAGCATTATATCACTTATGTGTGGAGTCTCCAAAGAAAGTGGTGTCATGCAATTTAAGAGCCAAAAAGTTAATACTAGAGACTCGGGGTGGGGGGGAGGGCAGCAGGATGCCTCAGTGGTCTAAAGCACCTGCTTAGGAAAGCTTAGGTGGCTACAGGCACTGCAGTTCAATCCTGGCACCACATGCTGCGCCAGCCCTGCCCTCAGGGCAGGCTGAGCCAGCCATAAAAAATAAATAAATAAACAAACAAAAGTTCTGAAACAAGAAAAAAAAGTAAAAAAAATTATTTGAAACACAACAAAACAACAACAGCAACAACAAAAAACAACTGGAGACTTGGGAAAATAAGAGGAAGCTGGAATGCACAAAAGTTGCTTCACAAATGCTATGTCAACATTAGAGAAGAGAAATAAATTCTAGTGTTGGGTTGGAGAGCAGAGTGGTTATAACTAATAATGTATTCTACAGTTTAAAAACAACTAAATATTTTACTACAAAAATATTTTTGTACTCTATAAACATGTTTAAACAATATAGCTTTGTGCATAAAACTGTGCAATATCTATGAGAATTTGAAAGAAATAAAACAGCCTTTAATTTCGCCCAAAAATTACATTTATCCAGAGATATATCCAGAAAAAAATTAATTTTCCAAAATATGATATGTTTTGTCTCTGAACTCCTTACTAATATAAGATATAATCTTAATAGTGTTAAAATGATTTTTGAAATTCAAGTATAGTCAATATTCTTCACTGTCACATCAAGAGAACATACAAATTTTCATGTGTCTTATATCAAGTAAATATCTGATAATGCTTTAAAGATCATGTATTTGGATATAACTTTATAATTCCATTTTCACTTCAATAAATCAGAGACAGGATGTATTTAGAGACAAAAATATAATTGCTTCCTGGATCATCCCCATGTGTATTTTTCTGAGTGCAACACAAAGTGGGTATCAATAAATAACCAGTTTCATGTAAACATGAGTTTCAGTTCTTATAGACTACGAATAATCTTCCTTTCTTGAACTACTTGTTTAACTCTGTTATGACTTATGATCAAGGAGAAAAATTAAGTATCATTTGATAAAGATGCATACCTCAATTTTGTAAGTGCAACAACTGTGGGCCTTGTTAATATTCTTAATTTGGAGACTGCAGTTCAAGATCTTGACTAATTGGTAGGAGATGCTGAGAGAGGGATAAGTATGGAAGATATCATGGCAGCAGAAGCACAGCAATACTTAGAAGAAGAAACAAACAAACAAACAAATACACGAAAGAACTGAAGTTCCAAAGTAGTTCAATGCATAGGGATTAGCAGATGTATTCACATACACAAAAATAATAATACCTCTCTGTTAGAAGTACATGCTATAAATCCAAATGTGTGTTTTTTTTCACCTAGTACAATGGATTGTAATCAGGATTCTGTGCTTGCCGAGCAAGTGCTTATTCTAAGGCGCTATCTTGTCTGCCCTGAGTCCGAATGTCAAAAGATTCCTGCAAGTAGAATGGCAAAAGGACGCACCTTTATAATGCTATCATGAAGATTATGAAGTGAAAAAGAAAATTACAAAACAGACCACAGTACCAGGATATTTCTAGTAATCTGCACTGAGGAGCCCGCAACTAATTGTTCCATTTCTCCTTCATTATCTCTGTCACCAAATCCTTCAGCATTTCTTGTTCACATATCCAAGCGTGACACTGATGAGGACTTTGTAGGATTCAGTGACTAAGTTGTTTGCTTTAATATCATTATTTTTTAAATTTTTTGTGTATTTGGCACAGAGTCTCGCTCTGCAGCTTGGACCCATAGTAATCCTCCTGTTTTCTGCCTCCTCATACTGTAATTACAGGCACGCACCACCACACCCAGTCTGGGTACCTGATTTGGTGTCCTGGGAGCAGGGCCCAAAAGGCCTGTGGTACCAGAGATTGAGCCCTGATTCTTGCGCTTGCCTAGGGAGTGGACTGATTACCACGAGCTATCTGCGAGGCCCACATTAGATTTATTCTTATTTGTACAATTGTGAATATCTTGTACATGAAGTCACAATGCCTCTTTTTGTGTGGTACTATAATTTTTATAGATTATACAGTACAATCCAGTACTGTAGTTTTGTACTATGTATTACAGTGATACATTAAGAGTTGTGCAAATAAAAGCAACATAACCAAGCTGGAGTTTCTTTGGCTCTGAATGTTGTAATGCTCATACTGTATATAATTCCTTTCATAGTAGCTAATTCATTTAGCCACCTAGTGGCAGGAATGGGACTTCATTATTTCAAGATGAATGTCTATATCCTATACTGATATATTTCAATGCATAGCTTTAAAATAACTATCTAATGACTTTTAAATTTCATCTATTTTTATCACATGAATAAAATACATAAATAAAATGCTAAAAATAAAATGAATAAAACATGAATGAACCTAATATACAGTAATTAATATCTTTAGTAAGCACGATAACCTTACATGCTAGAATCTCAGAGAAATGAAGTGACTTGAAAAATTAGACAATACAGGGACTGAAAATTACATTTTCATATGTTCCTGATAGTAAAACACACATTTTAAGTCCTTCTTATTTAATCAGTGGAGCCAGAGGGTGGAAAAAGCATAAGGGAAGTTGCTCAATTAACAACTTTGAGCCAAGCCAAGAAAAACTGTCATACATTCTTGAATTTAGGGTAAAATCTTGGTTCATAATCCCAACTAACTGATCACCATGCACCACAGGCCCTGGGTTGTAAATGAATTCCTAGGTTATTAACTTCAAGCAGCTATTTCTCTTCATGGACCACCGCCCTCCTATCACAAAAATTTCCCCCTTTCATGTAATGCTGCCTCTTTTATCTCTAGTGAGTGTGTCTGATATAAATGATTTATAGTTTCCTTCCCTAAATTGTCACTACACAAATGTTCTTGGTTGTTTGGTGCAGGAGACATAATACCAAATGCAATCTAGCCCCACTGATGGCAGTTGTGGAACTTATCGTGGGATCTGATCCTTTTGCTTAACGACGATTGTTCCATAAATCCTTTTAGTTCAGGAAAGTCATTCTCAAGAGCTTTGGATTAAAAATCCTTACATCAAATGTTAAAATTTCTCCATTCTTTATCTAAATTTTAAAAGCATCTCATCAGATACAGCACAAAAGTTAACACAGAAGAAATCACTTAAAGTCCTGCTGGAAGTTCAGGATTGTTCCTGAATTTATACCAAATTGCAAACACCTTCCTGTAGACGAGAAACTCTGGCCCGATGTGACCAGACTCTCTCACAAGTGAAGCAATCATTTTGCTCTCTTGCTTATGAAATTCCAGTATTCTCTTTTCCTGTATGTTAAGTATAAAGCACACAGGTAAAATTTGGGGCCTTTGAATTTTCATTCTTTCCACTAGGAAGCTTCACTTTTCAATTTCTTTTTTATCACTTATGTTTCAACATTTCATAGATATAGTTTTTACTTCGTTGCCTACTAAATAATTAGCTTTAATCTTACAATTTCTGAAATCTCACGCTAATGTATTTTCTTCATAACACTCTTATTATTTAAAATTGAAACATATTTACGTACTTTTAAATTTTTCTTATCTTGTATTTCTTGTCGCTATTTTTGTATTTATTATAGGGTCAATAGGGTCTCACTGCACAGATCAGACCCGCAGTGATGCTCATGTGCCCAGCCTCCCAAGCACTGACATGACAGGCGTGTGTTACCATGCCAAGTCTCAATCACCATCTCCATGTGCCCCAGGGGTGAGGCTAGCGCAGCACGTAGAGAACTTCTTGAGTTGTTGTATTCCTTAGTTAGGAAACTGACAGAAACCTGTATCAGATTTTTACAGTCACTAGTGAAGTGTAAAACTCTTTTTTCTTCAAGTTTTGCTTTCATCCAAGGCAACTTTTAGCTTTGGTCGAAAGGTTGATTATTGTACAGGTTACAATTGCTAAGTCAACATTGCTTTAGTAAACAGTTACGCAGATGTCATTTGAAGAGCCTGTGGATGTGGGAATTCTTCATGCGTGTGAATTTTGGCAATGGAGAGCTTCCTTCTTTTCTGTGCATGATACTTCAACATAAGCCATCAGCATGACTGAAAAAAAAAAAAAAACATGTCACCATGGAAAAGCAGATTTCCTCTAGAAATTGGTGCTTTCCTGGGCAGCTCTGAGGCAGAACACAAAACAGACAGGAGCATAATACTGGGTAACGTATTTCTTAAAAAAAATAGTGGCTGTATATAGAAATCTGAAACCAATGGTGAAAGAATATAAATGCAGATATGGAAAGTAACTATGAAATATAAGTATAAAATATCAAAAAGTGGTCTAAAAATAAAAGAGAAATTTAGACATCCGTATAGCTTGAGGCACAAATTTAAGAAAACTTCTGGTTTACCTGGCACTATGCATTGTTAAGTTTATTTTGCAAAAAAATCTGACTACTGAATGTTTTACTGCGCATTTTATACTCAGTTATCATTTTCATTTTCTTTTAATTATTTTGCAGTACCAGGAATTGAACTTGGGATCCTGTGCTCAACAGGGAGGCACTTATTCTACACAGCTATTTTCCCAGCCACCTGAATTCAAATCCCATTCAATCCAACTGTCCCCCTACTGAGAATTTTCCCAGGAGAACTGAAAATATCATACCATAGTGATATCAGTGCACCTATGTTTGTAGCAGCCCAGTTTGTAATAGCCAAGTCTGGGGAAAAAATGCCCATCATAGGAAGAGTGGTTTAAAAGATGTGGTATTTTTATACAATGAAATATTACTCAGCTATAAAGAATGATAAACTGAAAGACTTAATATATAAATGGATGCACCATGAACATATACTCATAAGTCAAATAAACCAGACCTACATGTTTAAATATTGTATGGTCTCTCTAGCGTAAGAACTACAAAGAAGAAATAAAAATGGAGATATACAACACAGCTGAATGAAAATCAAAGATGGAAGGGTTAAACAGCAAAGCGACTGGAAGCAGGGAACAAAAGAAACATCAGGAGCAAAACTGTGCACTTATATGCACAGCATGAATTAGACAATGATCCTAAGAAACCTCAAAATGTTTTTGACAATGATGATAACAATACATAACACAAAAGTTATGCTTGGAATGCCTGTCATTCTGGTCTTTTAGATGTGTGGTGCTTCTCATGTAATTTCAGGTACTGCTATACTCTCAAGGAAATAGTTGGTTTACAAGAAAACAAAAAAAGTTATTAAATGAGAGCAAGGGACTAGGAAAAATGCCAAAGGATGGACAAGGTAAAATTTGGTACATGCTTATATTTCTGCATATCTGTGTACAAATATGTAACTGCTTTTATCATATTATAGAGATTTATTAGAATATCAATGATTTATGGAAAATACCAACTCCAAGTTAAGTCTAAGATATTTGATATTCAGAAAGACAGTTATATTAAGCTCAAGCACTGATGTTTTAGAGTGATAGTATCACTGACCTTTTCTTCTAGAGGGCTAAGAATATAAGTTTACAGACCAAAAATTAGAGGGAATAAAAGGGGCTACAAGGATAGCCAATATTTTGGCCATAGCCCTTCAAGGTCAGGGAGCACTCAGGACAGAATAGAACTTGTGCTGTAATATCTTGCATTCAATATTAAGATCATCTTTTAATATTAAACTTTCAAGGAATATTTCTAAAAGAATATTTCATTCAAGGGATTTAGTAATGACATTTTTTATTGAAAATGCATACCAAATACAGAGGAGCTGGGCAATAATTGACAATGTCAAAACTAACATTTTCATTACCATTAGACTCATGAAAAAACTAACTTGAATGAGTTCTTTATCATGAAGTTTATTTGTTTCACAATCTAGGAAAAGCACAAATTAAAATCATGTTTGTTTGCACAAATATATCTTTGTAAATCCTGCAATAACTTTCATAAATTTTATAATAAATTCTTAGAGCAGAAACTAAAAGCAAACAGAATACTTGCTTTCTGAGTTCTTCTTATTCAACATAAAGTATACTGGGAAATACAGATTAATTTTGCAATCATTACCTAGTGTTGATTCTACACGTGTCAAAATCATCTAACTCAGTATTGATATAAAACAAATTTATTTTGTCTTAAAGTAACCAATTCACCTTAAAATAAACTGTAACAGGAAGCTGAGATATAAAAACTTGTTTCATGATAATTTTATTACTAATAATACAGATAATGTGTAACAACTGATTTAATTTTAAGTACTGTTAAGATTTCACAATTAGGACTAGATAAATAATATAACTATGAATAGGATATGTAACTTCAAGTGTTTTAAGTTTCTTTGTATTTAAATAACATATCCAGGTGAAGTATGACATAAAATAAAAACATAAAAATAACAGTACATGAAAATAATTATTTGAAAGAAGGAAGTAAATCATAAAATTGAAAAGTAAATCTTGGGTTCAGGATGAAGTTTAGTGGCATAATGCCTTCCAGACGAACACAAAGTCCAGATTGAGATTCCTGGTACAGTAAGAGAAGTAAAACTTTTAAAGCCTAGAATGTCTACTGACAGGTGATGTTTCTAGTACCCATCACGATATAAGTAATCAACTCTTTGCTAGTCTTTCACAAATTTGTCTCAAATTCAAAGTCTGAGAATAACTTGGGGCAGCTATGCAGACTCTGGAGAACTGCAATTAGTGGGCCCAGTAGGCCAAGTAGAGGAGCTTTCTTGAAGCATGGTCCAACCATTTCAGAACTTAGAAGGCATGAGGGCAGCGCTTGGGATTCTGGGGAATCTGGTCCATAGCCACACCTACACTGAAGCTTTATTGAATATCAGCTAGTTGCCCCTAGTAGCAGTGAAAGCTTTGGTGAGCCCTACCTTGCTCCCTACCGTAGTGAAAACTTTGTTGACCCATGTCCTATCATTCTCCCTCCACTATTAAATCTGAATGATTACTGGGATACATTAAAATATGCAGAAGCAAATAAAAACACACTAAGCCACCTTATCTTCAACAAAGGGACCAAACATGTTTATTGGAAGAAAGCCTCTTTAACAAATGGTGCTGAAAAAACTGGCTTTCTACATGACAAAAAAATAAACTTGACCCAGATCTATCACAGTGCACTAAATTGAACTCAAAATGGATTGAAGATATAAATATTAAAAGCAGAAACATTAAATCTCTCAGAATAGAAAGTGGGAGGAAATCTTGAAGATATCAAGGTAGGCAAACAGTTCATGGACAAAAATCAAAATGTATCAGTAACACTTGAAAAATTAATATCTGTGACCTCCTATTTTGAGAAGGTTTTGCATGTCAAAAGAAATTCCTAACATAGTGAAAAAGGTCTTTTAGAACTTATAAAGAGCTAAAAAAACAGTAAGGTCCCAAAATTTAAAGATTCAGTCCAGAAATGGGTATCCAAGATCAACATAAACTTCGCAGAGGAAGAAATATAGAAACTAATAAATACATGAAGAAATGTTCCACTTCGCTAGCCATCCATAGAATGCAAATTAAAACAAGATTTATATATTATCTCACCTCAGAAAGAATTGCTATCATGAAGAAAGCAACCAACAACAAATGTTGCAGAGGTTGGGGGGATAAAGGAACTGTTCTGCACTGCTGGTGGAAATGTAGACTGGTGCGACCATTATGGAAATCAGTGTGGACACGACTTAAATATTAGGATTGGAAATCGCATTCAATCAAGCTATCCTCCCACTGTGAATTTTCCCATAAGAACTTAAAACATCATATCATAGTGATGTTTGTGCTCCTATGTTTACAGTAGCACAATTTGTGTTAACTGACTCTTAGAAACAACTAAAATCTGTCATTTAAAGAATGGATAAAAAAATTGGTGTTTTTGTACAATGGAGTATTACTTAGCTATAATGAAAGATAAACTTGAAGCCTTCATATATAAGTGTATGGATCTTGAACATATACTCATAAATGAAATAAACCAGACCTACATCTGTAAATATTGCAGAGTCTCCCTAGTGTAAAAACTCAAAAGAATAAATAATAATGGAAAGGTATAACACAGCTAAATGGAAGTCAAGAACTTTAGGTTTAAACAACAGAAACAGCAAGGAAAAAGTTAGAGACAAGGCATAGCAATACCATATTGTTATTTACACAGGATCATTTAGACAATGGTCCTAAGAATCTTCAACAGGTTTTTGAAGTTAGGAGGTAATTGATAGAATTCTTACCATGACTAACCGTATATGCTAATATCTGTAAGTAAGCAATTACACTGAGGATCGCATTGTGCAATACTAAAACCATGCTTAGAATGCGTGTCACTGTGGTCTTCCAGCTGTATCTTGCTAATATCATATCCATGATTGCTGCACTCCCTGTCTTCCAAGTAAATGTTTAAAAATAATAATAGTAATCAGTTCGATCGGTAGTGGGAGCAGAGAGGGCTCCAGAGAGCCCTGAGCAGCCCCACCACCACCACCAGCCTAGTTACCATCACACCTCAGGAGGAGCTGCAGGTACAGCAGCCAACTCCAGTCACTATCACCATAACCATGAGCAGCGAGGCCAAGACGCAGCAGCCACCGTGCTCCAGCCACAACCACCTCAGCGCTGCTGACATCAAGCCCGGCACCAAGGTAAGCAGCACTGTAAGTGGCAGGCTGGGCAGCCTCATATCTACGGTGCTTGCCGGAGGGGACGAGAAGGTCCTCCCAAGGAATGTTTTGGGAACAGTAAAATGGTTCAATGTAAGAAACAGGCATGGCTTCATCAACAGGACACCAAGGAAGTTGCATTTGTGCACTAGACTGCCATAAAGAAGACCAATCCCAGGAAGGACCTTCGCAGTGTAGGAGCTGTATAGACTGTGGAGTTTGATGTTGTTGAAGGAGAAAAGGGCTCAGAGGCAGCAAATGTGATAATCCCTGGTGGAGCTCCAGTTCAAGGCAGTAAATACACAGTAGACTGTAACCATTATAGACGCTATTCACATCGTAGGGGTCCTCCACGCAAGTACCAGCAGAATTATCAGAATAGTGACAGTGGCGAAAAGAATGATGAATCAGTTAGCCCTCCCGAAGGCCAGGCCCAGGAACGCCAACCCTACCGCAGGTGAAGGTTTCTACCTTACTACATGCGGAGACCCAGTGAGCGTCGACCAGAGTATCCCAACCTCCTGTGCAAGGAGAAGGGATGGAGGGTGCCGACAACCAGGGTGCAGGGAAGCAAGGTAGACAAGGGAGACAGAGTATGTATGGAGGTTATAGACCGCGATTCCGTAGGGGCCCTCCTCGCCACAGACAGCCTAGAGGGGATGGCAATGAAGAAGATAAGGAAAATCAGGGAGATGAGACCCAAGGTCAGAAGCCACCTCAACATTGCTGTCTGTACCTTTGCAACTTCAATTACTGATGCAGATGCCCAGAAAATCCTAAACCACTAGATGTCTAAGAAATAAAAGCAGCCGATCCACCAGCTGAGAATTCATCAGCTCCGGAGACTGAGCAGGGCGGGGCTGAGTAAATGCTGGCTTAATATGTCTATCATCATCCCTTTTCCTCATCCAGCAAGAAAGAAATGAATAGAAAATTCCAGCAATAAGAAATGAGCAAAAGAAAACAATCCAAATGTCCAAAAATGTGGAATGTATAAAGGAGATGCGGTATTTTTACACAATGGTGTAATATTCAACTTTAATCAGGATAAACTTGAAGATTTATTGGTAAATGGATGCAACTAGACTTTGCACCCATAAGGGAAGTAAGTCAGACTCACATGCGAGCACATCATATTGCCTTCTTAGTGTTAGAACCTCAAAGAGAAATGAAAGTCTATAAGGTTCAATAGATACTGGGAAAAGGGAAATAACCTGTGTAAAAGGTAGGAATTAATGAGTTGAGAAGGACAAGGGTGAGGCAAGGAGATACGTTTATGCACATAAACAGGATGGTTTGGGCATCTGTACTGGGGATTTCTGCTGGTCTATGGAAAGGAACAGTTAATACTTAATTTGTTTTTATCTCATTTTTTCAATGTTTTTCCGTTTTCTTTTCTTATGTATTTCCTTTTTTCCTTTCTTCTTCCAATCTTGCACCCCTGCATTGGTAATATGAACAACTAGTTGGAAGACAACACTCTGCATTGCAACAAATGCTGTGAAATTTCTATTATTTTGTTAAGTTAAATACTGTATCATTTGTAACTTTTCTGTTTTAATACAATTTTATACTCTCTTTCAAAAAAAAAAAAAAAGATTCAAAGTACTGGGGCCATGGGACAGTGATATTTGCAGCCCGTGTTCCGTGCTTATCAGTTTTGTCATAGTGGCACTTATTACCACGAAGCCATCTCTTAATACTGAGAGAAACTGGTCCTTTATTCCCTTCATTACTTGTACTTCATGAAAAATTTCAGTCAAGAAACAAAACTGCAAAAAATTAGGTAGAATTCGTGGCAAACCTGATAGAGAGTTATAGCTTCCATTGAGAAGACCCTTAAAGGCATTTGCAGCCAGTGTGAGTTTGGAACCATTTTTAATGCATCAAAGAACTACTGTTGGAGTCTACAACACTAGTGCAATTATGTTATGCTTCACCATTTTTCTCAGGTGTTACTTAGGAATTCTAAAGTCTTTCTAACTTTCTTGAATTGTCAGTGTCCTAAGGTGCTTTACTTGAGTAAAAATCTTAAAAAGATGACTTGTTAATTAAAGCCAGGGCCCAGTCCAAGGTAGGAAGGTATTTAAAGAGCATTTTCCTTCCTCAAGTCTCTGGGCTGGGGTGGCAGGCAGGAAACTGGTGACATTATTTGGAGTCAGATGGCTGGGCTTCTGGGCATCACAGAGAATGCATCCAGTCAATAACCTTCCAATACCGTTGTGTTCTCTGGGGTCACCTTAAGGCATACTTAAGAAATTACCATGAGTGCATTAGGCATTCCCTTCCTTAATTTCATGAACGATTACGTATTCCATTTTGGAGCTGCTCACTTTATCCATCAGACCTCCAAACATCCAACTGCCTGCCTAACAGCATGGCTTCCTTGAGGCTGACAGGGGTTGACATACGGAGGAATTGAGCCCCATGAGCCAGGGTGAGATAACCACATTTCAAGTGAAGAATGTCAGTTTAATTTTTTTAATGAAATCATTTATAACGTCAACTCACCGATAATGAGAAAGATATAAGTGTAGATGTAGAGCATAGACATGAGGCTGCAACCCTGTCTCCCAACAGCTAACAAATACTGTGTGGAAATGGAGGAAATTTAATAATAAGATTTGTGTACTATGTGGCTTTTATATTCAGAAAATTCATCATAGTCTGGTAAAAATGATATGGTTAGCAAAATAAGATCAATACAGCAATGTAAAAGAATTTGTACATACATTCACTTAATAGTGAAACTGTGTTCTGTTAAACTTCGTTTTCAAAATTCTAAATAGATTATATAACTCAGAAAAATGGAAGCACCAAAATACATATTATATACTATACTTAATTCAATTAGAAATTTTAGCTGCCTATAATTAATAGATTTCATGTATATATACAAATATACTTAATAGTTATGTTAAAATTCACTGTGAAAAAAAAGTAGTTGCAGGGAATGGAGTATTTTAAAGCTAATTAAAGTTAATAAGAATTTTAATGAAGAAGAGAAAAATCAGTTTTAATAATAATACATGGAGAGGTAGGGAGATAGCTCAGTAGACTATGTAGTTGCCTGACAAGTGCAAGGAACTGAGTTCAATTCCCAGTTCTGCAATATATTAATAAATAAATAATAAAACATGGACAGATTTCTCTATAGCATGAAAACAAAAGCAATTATTATATTGCAAATATAAAAAATAAAATTGAAGTTATGGAAATATATAGTAAGATGAACAATGACAGTATATTTACTACAAGGACACTAATTTATGTATTATAAATAGAGTTATAATAAAATATATGTACAAGAATGTAAATGAAAAATTGTTATACTATGCATATATTTTCTTTTCTCCATTATTCTTGTACTTAGAATCAGTAAATATTCTGTATGAAAACTAAAGTACAACTTAAATCCACATAAGTGAGCTATTTCTCTTTAATGCAGTAATTTTTTCTCTATATGGGGGTATTACATTATTTGAAAAAGGTAGCTGTCAATTCAGTCTTTTGCTACTTTTTTTTTCGTTTTTCATTTGTCTATTTGCTGTAGGGTCTCACCCCCTCCTGTTTGGGCTGGGAGTACAGGTGCGCTCCACCCTGGCCAGAATTGGTAATTTCACTGCTCCTGGGGCCATGACTGGCTCAGCACATGGGATAGGGGATCCAACCCTGACCCTGGGCTTGCCAAAGGAGGACCTTAATTGAGCTCTCTTGCTGATTCTGTCAAATTATTCTGAACATAGCTACTGAGGAAACCATTAAATAGAAATTTCAATGCTATATTCAAGATGAGCAGATGACCAAGCAATATTACAACAATATTACTTGACGGGGTAAAAATGGCTCTTTCTAGGTTACATGTCTATATAGGTGCTCAGGGGGATAAATTTATGCTCTGTAATTGAGAGAGAAAGGGCTGGAAGTGCCTAAATACAGGCAATTAATTGGAGTCTGAAGGTGAATTTATGTTTTCTAGCTAGCTTCCCTGAAAAGACATGACTCATCATGAATTTTGGTTCATCTTGCAACTTATTAGAGATCAGTGAGTTTCAGGATTTTTATTGAAAAGGAGTATCCATTTACCTTGCATGTAAGATTCAGACCATTTTAATCATGAAGCATTTAGAGTCATGCTTTGAATTAGTTTTGTAATGAGATCATGTACGAGAGGCTACAAATATAGGAGAAAAATGGGCTCATGTAACAAATAGTCTTATAAAAGATGTTGACTTTTAGCTACACATGTCATAGAACAGTTAACAATTCCACAAGAGATGAAAATGCAAATTCTCTCAGCGTTGCGTATCCAGAATGCCTGTGTGCCATTAACAATATGCTATCTTTGTCTCCTGTTGGTGTTTTATGTAGGCCCTCCGAAGGTGGATTTTAATAACACAATATATATTCAAAGTTAAGATCCAAGTAATTATGTTTACTATTTGTTTGTTCCCTTGTTTTCAAGTATTCTTAGAAGTAGATTAATTAAATATTCAAAAGTATGAATATGGAGGTACTTGCACAGTGATTTTTAAGTTAAAGAATGTCAGAGTACACACTTTGTATTACTAACATAGCCTCTTAGAAGTATTAAGACAATTATTTTTACTTAGATTTAAGAGCAATGTACCATTGCAAATTTAAAGATGGAAACATAATTCAGAACTTACCCTCAGCTTCAGCTGACATTAGCCTCTTCAAAACGTATCTTCTGAGCATTCGCTCATTTGTCTGTTTACCTGGCAGCCTTTATTGCTTACTAAGGGACAGCAGCACCTACACTAGACACTCAAGTTCAGAGGTCATGCAAAGCACTGAATCCACTAATGCTTATAAGGCTCCACAAGCACCGTTATTGGTCCAAATGGACTCATTTTCCATAATTTCTATATTTTTCTCTAAGTTCTATACTGTTTCAGCCTCTGCTGGGCTTGGATTAGAGGTGTGAACCACCATATCCTGTCTCACTGGCCAGATCCGTGAACCTGTGCGTGGGGCCAGCATGGCATGCCGTAGCGGGGATCGAACCCATATCCCTGCACTTGCTTAAGCAGGAGTTTAGTCCACTGAGCTATCTCACCAGCCCTTAGAAATAATACTTTTCAGAAAGGTTTTATAGATGGTTTATTATTCTAAAATACCCAAGAAATGGTAAGTGACTAGCTATCAAATTAATGTCAAAGCAGACATTAATTGCCATGGTTGTTTTATTGATATGGGTTGTCCTTATGTGCTCAGAAATAACCAAGTAAGTTTAGAAAGCAAGAGATTGTAGTTTCTGAGGGCCATTTAAACATAAGAAATCACGGAAAATAACAAGACCAATGAGTAGGTTAGTTATCATGGACAACATCTGACAGCCATTCGTACTATTTATGCTACTTATGTACAGAGTTGATAGCTTGTCCATAAGTAGAGCGTGTGTATTGCTTTCAGCTAAACCTATGCTCACTGCTTATGAGCTTACAACTCATTTTCAACATCTGGGTAACTATTTTCATGGACAGAGTTGTCTGTGAAGGTTACATCATCTATATATGTTCGATGTAAAGAAAGTACATATTTGCGAACATCATTTTATAAAAAATGATATTTCATTACCTAAGCTTTTAATGAGGATGACCGAAACTTACTCATTTACTTTAATTGAAAGAAATTTGCTTCATTCTGTATGCTTTTTATTCTCCTTAACATAAGTAAGATAAGCCGGGCGTGGTGGCACATGCCTGTAATCCCAGTACTCGGGAGGTTGAGGCAGGAGGATTGGTGTGAGTTCGAGACCAGCCTGGGCTACAAAAGTAAGCTCAAGGCCAGCCTGAACTGCATAGCGAGACCCTGCCTCAAAAAGACAAAAAAAAAAAAAAAAAAAAAAAAAAAAAAAAAAAAAAAAAAAAAAAAAAAAAAAAAAGTAAGATAAAATATTTTTAGTATTTAAATGACATGGAAATAAGAATTTACCTGTTATGTATATATAAAGTCTCCATTATGTAAAATATAATGCAGATTTTCATGTCGGTTACCCTTCCTAAGTAGGCACAAACTTGATTATTTTATTTCCTATTGCCCATAAGTTGTATTCTTTTTCAGGATTTTAGTAATGACAAGGAGAATATATGCCAATCTATGCATCTCTTTGATATAGGGAGATGATATCTGTGCATGTGGAACAGACGTGGGATGCAAATAAAAATCGTGAGGAGGGGCCCGGCAGGATGGCTCAGTGGTCTAAAGCGCCTGCTTAGGAAAGCTTAGGCGGCTGCAGGGACCGCGGTTCAATCCCCGGCACCACATGCTGCGCCAGCTCTGCCCTCAGGGCAGGCTGAGACAGCCATAAAAATAAATAAATAAACAAACAAAAGTTCTGAAACAAGAAAAATAAATAAATAAAAAATTAAAAAAAAATCGTGAGGAGGGGTGACTGTTCACTAGTCCTTGACTTACTGTCACCCCCACGAGAAATGTAATTGTACTAAGCCTTCCGAGGCCGTGGAAATAAAAAGAGGCAGGTAGACAATATTGATGTGGCAAATTGTTCTTTATTTAAAGATGCTTTTAATATGAACATAGCTTTATAATCCATCAAATAAAGGTGGCACTCAGAGATAAAAATAAAACATCCGAACAAAACTTGTCTTTTCTTTCCTGTGAATAAATTTACATGTCAGTCAAGTATCTGTCAGTGCGTGTACTGCATGAGTGGCATGTCTTAAGTAAGAAAAGCAGAGAGAGAGAAACTAACAAGAATAACTAAAAGGAGAAGCGGTGAGGCTGACAGCCCTGATGAGCAAGGGTTCTTCTCTACTCACAGAACGTAGTCACTTAAAATAATGTCTCCAAGCAAGTAAAGGAAGAGGGGCAAACTACCAATTATGATGCAGGGAAATGTAAACAGAAATGCAAATTCTGGTATTTGAGCTGCTCTAATGAAAGATTCCAAGGGAAGTGGTAAGATTTTCTTTCCACCTATGAACTACTGATTCAACAACATTTCATTAATATTCATTGACATTATTTTCAGGACCACTTTTTAGTGGAAGGAGAGACTACTCTAATTTCACTTAGACAAGATTTGGAGAAAGCTAATCACATTTTTCTTATTCTTTCTTACTTTTTGACAAAGAAGAAAGCCTATCTAGGCATAACTGCACTTGAAAACGGTTCTTTTTTAAAAAAGTATATTCAGGGTCCAAGAATCTGTAAATTTCTAGAGTTTCATGCGTTACTACAATAAAAAGATATCCTAAATTAAGCCATTTTACATTTTTATTACAGTGTTTAAACTTAAACTGGTGGGTTTTTTTTCTGCTTATAATTCAAGATAACGAGAAATTTTCTTTCAAATGCAATTTAACTTGAAATTTAAAGATGCAATGCTTCTTTGTGTATTTGTTTAGATTTTCTTACATTTATAAGAGCATTTTAACAATTCATTATAAAGGGTTATGATAACAATGTTCATGTTTAAAATGTCACTGTTATTAACTCAGTGGTGCATAGCATGTACTAAGACCTCACTGACTTTGTTTATTTGTTTTTGGAGACCAGCCTTGAACTTCCTATGTAGCTCAGGCTGGGTTGATCTGACAGTAATCCTCCTGCATTGGTCTCTCAAGTTCCAGAGTTATCCGCATATGCCACCACATCTGGCTCAAGATCTGTCTAATGTTTTGCTGGATTATGTTCTTTAATTGCACTGGTAAGTACCTAAGGTAATGTTTGGTTAATATTAGGTTTTTCACTAATCTGCATATTCATTTAGTTAAGTTCATTTTTCCCTGAATATTGTTATTGTCTAATATCTTAAGGAAAATCAACTGATAACTGGAGAGGATCCTTGACCTGTCTCCTTATCTTCCAGAATTATGACTAGCAGATTCTACTCTGGTGCAAAAGTACAAAATAAAAGCACGTTTGAAATCAATGAATGTTATTCAGGTATGCACAGCCCTGTCATCATAACTGAAGTGGATCCTTCCGGCTACAGCTAACAAACTACAAATCAAAGTTGCCTGAAACAGTGCAGCTCTTTTACATTGTTTCACAACAATGTTTACAGTTCCACTATTAGGTATTTGAGAAGTTTAACAATGTTACTCAATATTAACATTACTTTCTTTTTTTCTGTACTATGCCTTATGTGTTTTTTTTTTCTTTAAATTTTAGAATGTTTGGTAGGGATTTTGCTTACATTATGAGATGTTTTGGTAAAGTTTAACCAAATATTATGCCATCTGTATCTTTTGAGGAAAACCATTGCAGATGCTCCTCCATCACGCGTTGGAAAGCACAACCTCAATTTTATAGCTCATGGTTTAGATTTATCACTGTTTATCTCTTTGAGCCAGGAAGTTATGTTGACCCAAGTGGAATAAAATATGTTGTTTTGGTAGCAAGGAAGAAGGTGAATTACTAGAATACTTAGACAGTAACCAGCAACATTTACTGTATGAAAACATTACATTAATACTTAAAAATAATATAACATATCCCATATTTTGCAAAATCATGTTTATTTCGAATATGAATCTACTGGGAGATCTTTTGTGTGAGAGGGATTCCAGACAAATAACACAAAATGATTATGAATTCCTTTTCATTAATGAGGTATGTAATTTCAAAATAAAATGCATTTAATATTTTTCAATCTTTAGTTTATTTATTTGATACAGGGTGTCGCTACGCAGCTTGGACTAGTGGTGATCCTCCTGTCTCAGCCTCGCCAGCTCTGGGATCACAGGTGAGCACCACCACACCCAGTTTTGGTGGCCTGCTATGTGGGGAACTGCACAGCACAGGGTAGAATCCAGGTAGTTGGGCTTGCCAGGCAGACACTTAGGCCACCAAACTATCTCCCCAGCCCCAAATGGACTTTATTCTACATATTAAAATCAATAAAGCAAACATATCAGTTTACTTAAACTATAATGAAGAAATATTAAATTTATAAATTCAACAGAGACAACCAAATAATTCCTAGAGAGCTGCACATGCACAACTTATTTGCTGCTACTGAACAGTATATATGTGGTCTACATTTGCTTTAAATCAAATTCAGAATATGTGTATATTGTAACTTTATTGCTTTCTACTGTTATTCTATTGCTTTTTTTTAAAATTATGGCTGGCTCAGCCTGCCCTGGGCGTGGGACTGTCACAGCATGTGGTGCCAGGATGTAACTGCAGTCCCTGGGGCTGCCTAAGCTTTCCTAAGCAGGCGCATTAGACCACAGAACCATCTCGCCAGTCTCTATTGCTTTTGAAATAATGTAACTCTTCCAAATGTTTTAAATCTTCTGAAAGTAAAAGATAAAAATACCTCAAAATGTTGTATCCTCTCTTATTTGGAAGAGGGAAGCTGAAGGCTAGAGAGGGCTGATATGGAGTATGCATAGGCTATTCAACGGTGCTATGACAAAATACCACCTGCTGAATAATTTAGGAAGAAATTGTTTTGTCTCATAAGTCCAAAAGGCTAAAAGTATGATGTCATCATTTGTTCATTAATTAGTAAGCCCCTGGCAAGATACCAAGGGGCCAGAAAGCATGAGAGCTTAGGAGATGCAAAGAGATAATTCCTAATAAATAGTCTCTACTCATATAGTTAACCTAGTCTTATGAGGGGGTCTTTCAGGTTAGCTCAGTGGTTCAAGAAACTGTGCGGGCAATCCCAGTGAAGCAGAGGTTCATGGTTTGATCCCCACACCCACCCTCAAGGCAATCTGAGCCAGCCAAAAAAAAAAGTCCACTTTGCTGGGCGTGGTAGCCCACACCTATAATCCCAACAACTGGGAGGCTGAGACAGGAAGATCCATATGAGTTCGAGACCAGCCTGGGCTACAAAAGTGAGCTCAAGAGTACTGCATAGTGAGACCCTGTCTCAAAAACACAAAAGACAAAGAAATAAAAAACACATAGTCTTATCATAGTAGCATTACTCATTAATGTTGATAGAACTCTTACAGTTTAATCACCTCCTAACTGTACCACTTCCCAGTATCATCATTGTTACCATCTTTCATGACAAGTAGGCATTGATTATGAGTTTTAGCAAAATATTAATATACAACCTAGAATGTATGCAGTATTTGGGTATATTTAAATTGTTAAGCATAGTAGAAACATATTTGCTGGTCCTTGATATTCATTTTAGTACATTTGCACTGAATTAGATGCCCACTTCTTTCTTTTCATTTTATATTTTGAGTATAATTTCCTTGGATTGAAAAGATGTCCAGTCTGGATTTGAATCCACAATCGTCCTGCCTCGTTCTCCCAGTGGGCTGGGGTTACAGGCTTGGCCTGCAGTGTCCAGGTTAAAAGATACTTCTTTCTGTTATCAAATGATTTGATTCCAAACATAGGCAGGAGGCTAGGGGCGAAACCCACTGCTAGAGCCTGTGAGTAGCGTGCCCAAGACAAAGTCGTGTGTCATAGTTTATTCCGTGCGACATTGCTTTAATCCCTCAAAATTTTTGAAGGTTTCAGCATTCAAAATAAATACCATGTATTTTCTGTCTCCATCTAATTTTTACACACTCTGCTGACATTAGTAAATACATTTCAATCTCATTGGGAATGGGGAGGTTGCTGCTGTTGTCCGAGCAACATGGCAGCTGATTTTACCCAAAACCATATCTTTTGCTCTAAATAATCAAGATCCATTGCTCTGCAGAAAAAGAACACCACCACCAACAACAAAAAAACATAATGTTATTTCATTTGATCTATCTCTGCAAAACGCGGGTCAAAACATGGCTTAAAAGTACACACATCCATAACTTTCTCTCTTCCTATTGTATTCTTAAAATTGCATCTTAAACCTAGAAAAACTGACATTAAAGTCATTACAAGACAAAACATTTATTGTAAATGGTTGAAAAGGGAAAATAAAATTCGGTCATGCATCATTTGAAAGGCACCGTCCAATCTACTAAGGCAAGTAATTCATGTGAAAAATTAGATTTTAAGCTAACATATTTTATCTTTCTAACACATTCAGAATTTCCATGTAGTTATACCTATGCCAGCTGAAACATATTCCCTTGAAAATAAAATATACTTACTGTAGGAATGGACTCATATAAATTTAGGGGGAGGAGACTCAGAAGCTTAACTAATTCTTGCCTTGCAGGGGGTGTTTCAAGCACTCTCATCAGGCTCGGTAGCCTTTGATCTCCTATGAAATTTATATTCATGACAGTATAACACAGAGAAGAGAGAACAAAATGAAAACATAAACGACAATGGCCCAAGGAGAGTATGAAGTTACAGTTGTATTTAAATATCGTTTTCCTACATAACAGCAGTAATAATGCCCTGGATTTCAATTTCTTTCGTATTTAAGTGCCTCAAAGAATTTAGTAGATTCTAAGAAGACTACTGGCTCTGCAAGGTAGTCACATATTCTTGCCTATTTCAGAGAAAGGTTAATCTCTGTATAGTAAAATTTAGACATTTTTCCAAAGCAAAATATTCCTTACCAGTTGAAAACCTTTTGAGACATATCCAAAGGGTGCATGAATCAGGAAATAACACTATCAGAAATAACTGGATGGATTATTTAACAATGATGTTCGCTTTAGAGAAGGAAATGACATCTTTGTTTATCTTGGGTAACTTAAAGATAGAGAAGAAAATATCAGAGAATGCTAAGGTTCTCCTACAATATTTTGTTCATTGAAACAATATAGGAAAATGGCTAAGACATGATACAGGCAATTATCCATGGAGAAAGTATTTTTTCTTTGAAAAAAGAGCAGGATGGCAAGGGAAGACATATTTTGAGACCACTGCCATGTGATAAAGAAAAAATATTGCAGAAGATCAAAAGTAAAAATTATAAAAAAAATACACATAAAGTACAATGAAAGTTATACACTTCGGTAAGACTGAAGTAAATACAGAAGTGTAATATTGCAGGTCATTAGCTAGAATTGGTAAGTAACAAAAAAATCTGTCAAGTTTTGAGTATAAAAGAAGAGTAAGATTTAATAAGTCCTATGTAATATAATTATAACATTAATTATGTCATAATGTAATATGGAAAACAAATATTATTTTATCATATTTACTATCTGCTTAGCAAGGTCGTGGTACACTCCAGCATTGTATTTCAAATATTAATGTCAATGATTTTTTCAAATAGTAAGTTTAAAAGATGACTAAATCCTAAGAAATCACTTCAATGATTCTCCTATTTATAATGCAAATTATCCATAACACATGCTCATACATAGCATTAATACACCTGAGTTTCTGAAAGATTATTTCATCGCTTAAAAAATCCCATCTGTGCATATTGCTCATTTAATTGGAAACCTCTATTTGCAAGATAGAGTATATTTAACATGTAGTTGCTGATTTTTTGTTTTTATGCATTCAAAACATGTGTTTCCTTTAAAATATTTAAAGAGCCAAGTGTGGTGGTGCACGCCTGTAATCCCAGCACTCGGGAGGCTGAGGCAGGGGGATTGGTGTGAGTTCAAGACCTGCCTGGGCTACAAAAGTGAGCTCAAGGCCAGCCTGAGCTGCATAGCGAGACCCTGTTTCAAAAAGACAAAAATAATAATAATAATAATAATAATAATAATAATAATAATAATAATTGAAGAAATCAATTCCCAATGAAAGCTGGGAAAAAAACTTTAGCCAACTCTTGGAAAGGACTTGTAGAACATATAAAGAACTAAAAAAGAAATCAGGCCCCAAATGTCAAAGACCCAATCCAAATATGGCCATCTGAAATGAATACACACTATTAAGATGAAAAAATGCAAATGGAAAATAAAAGTATGAAAAAAAATTTCATCAGCCTTGAGAAATGCATATTGGAACAATTAAATTCCATGTCACCCCAGAAAGAGTGGCTGTCAACAAGAAATCAACCAGGAACAAATGCCAGAGGGGCTGTAGAGAAAGAGGAATCATTCCCCACTGTGAGAAAGTGTGCTGGTGCAACCACTGTGGAAATCAGTGTCTAAGTATCTCTGAAAGCTAGGACTGGACTTCCCATTCAAGCCAAGCCAGCTATTCCCCTCCTCACCTAACGAATGGATAAAAAGATGGGATCTTTCTTTCTTTCTTTCTTTCTTTCTTTCTTTCTTTCTTTCTTTCTTTCTTTCTTTCTTTCTTTCTTTTTCTTTCTTTATTTCTTTCTTTTTTTCTACATAGTGAAGTATTTCTTAGCTATAAAAATGATGAACTCGTGATTTTTATAGGTAAATAGATGCAACTGCGGATCATACTCATTAGTGAAATAAATTAGAACTTCATGTGGAAACATTGTATGGCCTACCTAGTGTAAGAATATGAAAGAGTACTAAAATCTGAAAGGTAGAAAAGAAACTGCGAAGGGGAGGAAAAACACTGTGAGGAGGGAAAAAAGAAAAGAAAAAGAAATATAGACTGACAGACAGACGACAGACACACAGACAGACAGACAGACAGACAGACAGTTATACTTAAACCATTAGCTCTACTACATATTTTGAATCTGGTTATATTCTAAAAGAGGAAATAAAGGAATGGATTATAGGGCTGTTAAATTGGTAACAGACATAAAGATGCTTACACTGAGATGTAGTATAATAATAGAGTGGAAGTTCAGAATGAAAATTCAAACAGCTCTTATGGATATTTGAGGCTGTTGTAACAACACAACTTGGGAAGTCACTAAGATTAGTTGTGTAATTACACTAAAATATATTGTACAATATATACAAATATATATATATATATATATATATATATATATATATATCCTTTGACAATTGTACTGTGATTTTTGTTGGTCTATTTGGAGGAGCAGCTAATGCTCAAATTTTTTCTTTTTTATTTTTAAGCAATTTTTCATACTTATATCTGGTAATCTGAAAAACTACTTTCAAGACAAAAATGTGCAATATAATAACCATATTTTAACTATCATTTTGTTTAGTGAAATTCTGTATCATTTCTAAGGCTTCTAATGTCTGTTCACTATCATTTATTCCCTTTAAAAATAAAAAAATTGTATAAAATTAATTAAAATAAAATTTAAGTATTATAGATTTTTCTATAGTTTTAATATTTTATTTATACTTAGAGATGTAACATTTGCTTTGTAATTTAAGAATAAAGAGGGAGAAGTATCAAAATGTTAGATTATTGTAGTGTAATTCCAGAATTAGTTTTAATCTTGGTGACTTCTCATAGCACTGTTAAAACAACCCCATATTTCCTTAAGAGCTATTTCAGTTCTTAACTTGAGAAGTTCCCACTGCTATTATTAACTTGAATCTCAGTGTAGGTCTCCTCCTTATGTATCTCTGTGGCCCATTTTATAGTTTTATAACCCATCCCTTTGTGTTATCTTTATAGAAGATATTCACCCAGACTCAAAAATGTAGTAGAACAAATGCTTCGGCCAATTTTTGGAATACTGTGGCTATCCAAAAAATGCTTAGTGAATGAACAGATAAGTGAGGGCCTGTGCACTTCAGCAACAGATAAATAATCTTAAACATGTACCAGGATCTGAGTATTGCTCATATCAATGTTAGCTTCTTGATATTTTGTTAAGGATTAACAAAGAGAAGATAAAACAATCCTAGGTAGTATACTTTCTGTGACATTGCTATGACATTTACAGTAATATAATTTTGCATCCCTATATCTATGCTGTGAGTAGCTAAGGATATTTTTATATCCTTTTTATGAGTTTGTGAATAAACACTAAAAATAGAAAATATTATTTCCCTAGGGTCATACAATGAGTATGAATCACAGAAGAAATTCAAACTCAGACTTTCAGATTTTGACTTTCTGTTCTCTCTTCATCAACAGTTTCAGTGCTGCTCCTTTGACCACTTTTCTCTTCTGTCTTCTGCAGTATCAGACATGAGCCATTAATTAACCTGTATTAATATAATGCCTATTCCCTTAAGTTGAAAAAAGGAAGTCATAGCATTTCTGGTCTAGTATACTCAATTATATTCATATGCATTTTACCTCACTTTACTACCTTAGTGTATATTTTCACTCTTCATAAACATTCCCAAATTTCCCGCTATATTTCAGGTCATGGTATGAAGATTATTATGCAAATGGTAAGGTGGGACTCATTCAAAATTGAACTGAGTTTATTCACCTTTTTGTAGTGGTTAGTTATTGTGTCTGCTTTTCTGTCTTATTAGTGTATTCTTCCTGGTAATTATTCTCTATTGGTGAATTAGTTTCTCTCCATGCTAATTAAAAACTACAGTCCGAGACAGTGACATATCTAGATTTCAGCTAATCAATCTGCCATCCAATATTGTAATTGATAATACCAAGGATAATTTATTTGTCTTCAAGTTCCACAGCATAATTTCTGTGTGATGGTAATTTGTTTCTAATTGCTATTTCATACAGTTAAGATAAAACCCTTTTAATCTTCTTAATGTTATTTAAACTATCCCATATTTATTATTTTGTGAGCAAAATAATTATATCAAATAAGAAAACATATCTTTTACAATGCTTCTTTTTTTTTTTTCGTTTCAAAGCCATTTTTTTCCCTTGTGAAGAATGCAATATTTAAGGCATTTGAAATTTTTTGAACTATTATGTCCGGATAAAGTATAAGATATAAACTTTGGGCTGGCCAGATAGCTCAGCAGACTGCCCGCTTAGGCAGAGTGCAACGGCCGGGGTTCATGCACCTGTAACCCCAGTCCTTGGGAGGCTGTTAACAAGAAAATCATTATGAACCCAATTTATGCAATGATACCTTGTAGACCCTTTACCAAATGAATATATATATATATATATATATATATATATATATATATTATAGAGTTGAAGCTAGACTAAAAATGTTGTGCTACTTTTCAGACACAAATTTTGACACTTGATTTTTAAAATAAAAATAAATTGAATCAATGCAATCTGTATTTTAGAAACATTTTCAATTAGTATTTCTAGACCTTGGTTGACTGTAAAAGAAGCTTCTAAAGTATGGGGGGAAAATAAAAACAGGGAAAAGGAAATAGCGTCATTTTCCTTTAATTCCAAATCTACCTTCAAATGTTCTGACAAACACAACGTACTCTTAAAATATTAGTCAATACATGTCACTGTTGCTCTCCATTCTTCTTTTGTGTAAAATGGTCCAATGACCATGAAAAAGCATGTGTTTTCAATCCCTTTCCTATCTTTCACAGTCAACCCTTTACAAAATCAAGTTTTTCATGGATAAAAGTTAAAGTTCTGCCATCTCCAACTTTCTGAACTACCTCCATGTTCTGAGACTCATTATTTGACTTTGTCACTTAGAAACTGTCATGTATATAACCTTATAAATTTTAATGTAATTCTATTTCCTTCAGACAGTTATTACTGAATGTTTAACAACTAGTGATCCATCTTTGGAGGGAAAGTACTAGATAATTAGTGAGCTAAATGGTTTCAAAATAAAAATATCAGAGAATATAAACATAAGTGAATATCAATAGAAAAGCAAAATGCATTAATATTTTTTTAATTTTTTTTTCTTGTTTCAGAACATTTATTTGTTTATTCACTCATTTTTATGGCCGGCTCAGCCCACCCCGAGGGCAGGGCTGGCACAGCATGTGGTGCCGGGGATCGAACCGCGGTCCCTGAAGCCGCCCAAGCTTTCCCAAGCAGGCGCTTTAGACCACTGAGCCATCCCGCTGGGCCCCAAAATGCATTAATATTACTATCCTTTAATCTTAAGCATTCGGTTAGCCTTCACAGTCTGAAAGGAAAAATGTTATGTACTTTAACGATTTTATAATTTATATAATCTCAAAATTACTATTATAATTAATATTTTCAAATTAAAAGGTAAAATAATACAACATAAGTTTAATTGATAATTAATGTTCCCCTATAACCATGGCTGTTTGATGTCACCCTTTGCTTACTATGATTTAACTTTAAAATAGCCATGTAGATTTAATTATGTTTTGGTCCCTAACGGGTGCATTCATATATCAGTTTTCATCTCTTGTGGACTGATTATTTTCAGTTAAGTTACACACCACTAAAATCAATTTTTAATGGAAATATTCTCATAACCTTAACTTCAGAAGAGTAAAACATTCAGGTATAATGCCACGTGGCAGGTTATTAACTGCACATTCAATTTTATGTTCTTTTGTCACAAGATTATGTCCCTGAAGAGGAGGTGAGCATTTCCACATGAGTCACACTGATCAGAAAATTATGAGAGCTTTCATGCATCCTCCATTGAATTTATAGAGGCTCGGAAAATAAATGTGGTCTCTTTAAAAAGTGTGCTGAAAAAGAACAGTAATATCAAAAAGTGCTGAAACAATGTTTTATTTCTAAGTGAAAAACAGTAAAATGTACAGTTAAGTTGAGTCTCTATCACTAATTGTGCAAGTCAACATGAAAAAAAAGGTTTTGATGTATCAGTTTCCTCAAAATTCAGTTGTTCTGGGACAGCATTTTAAGTCTGCCTCATACTCTTGCCTACTTTTCCATATTTCACAAAAAATTTAAAATACTCATTTGTTTGAAAACTTAATAAATGTAAATTTAAATTGTTAATAATTGGCTAATTATGAACACATGATAACCATAGTTGCAGACAGTATGAATTTCCATCTCATGAGTCCAAATTCCTTACTTAAAGGTCTGACAAAGTTGCATTTATTGATGCAAAATTTACAGAGCTAGTGAAAATAAGAAAATTTTAATGACTATAAACAAGTCTGTTATAATTGTGAGGTCTAATTTTAAGCAATAATATATGTCATAACAAATTAAATAATTGAAACAGTTTTACAATTATCAGTTGAGAGTGTTTATTTTTACCAATAATTCAAATAATTTGCATGGAATATAACAGTTGGTTCCTAAAAATCCAATATAGTTCAATTCAGAATTAAGTTATTCTCTTGGGTCAGTGAGATAGCTCAGCAGGTTAAAGTACCTGTTTAGGAAAGCATAGGCAACTGCATCGATCATGATTCAATCCCCAGCTAAGCAAGCTGCACCATCCCCATCTCCAGGGCACGATGAGCCGTCCATTAAAAAAAATTACTGTATTGCGGAAATAACTAGAAATATACTAATTTCAAAATATTCACTTTATAATAAAGGAATTTGAAAAAAACATAGAGAGTTAATTTTTAACTCTATAGTTTATTGTAGTTGATTTTTAAACCCTATCAGGGTGCACACAAATTATCACATTTCTTACAGAATCATGTGCAGAGTGTTTAACAAATACCACAGTGGTTAATAAGTCATATATTAGATACACAAATGAGAAAATTCTTTGGTTCAATAACAAAAAATGAGTGCTATTTCCACCCAATCATAGGAAATATCTTTTAATTCTATGTAAGCTTCAAAGATATTTTAAAGACAAAATGAAATCTCCTGCATTGAAAATATTTGTATGTTGACATGATAACTTAGAATTTTGTTTACTTATCAACATTACAGTGCAAGGGACTTTTCTTCTTTTCAGCTTTGTTTATACCCTAGAACGTAGGGGTCTAGCACATAAAAAGGGATGATTAATGTTTATTTTCTAATAAGATTTACTTTCCAATGTGAAGTTACAATTTTCAATGATAAGGTACATTTGAAACTTCAGTCCTGTCCTTAGTACCCAGAGGAAACCCTGAACTATTTAATCTTACTGACACATTTATAACTAAAGCTTCTAGTTGCTTCAGGCTCAAGTTGAAATCCCCATCCTTTCCAGTTTAATGTGAGTTAATCTTTACAGTCAATTTTGTTCTAGGCTGCACATGAATTAATTTTTCTACCATTTATCATCAAGGAAGCTATTTGATAAAAAAGTAATATAGTGTATGTGTGACGGAAATGAATGTCTATGGTGAGTAATTATTTCAGAATATATTTTTATACTTAAGATAATTTAAAAAGTAAAGATTTGAATTTTCTTTTGCAATTTTATTTCAGTATAACATTTTTTAAACCCAAAGTAGGCCTAAATGGAACCAAATTAAAGAGACTTCTTTTGAATGAAAATAATCTTTGAAACACCATTCTTTTTAGAAGCTTCAACTTTGCTCTGGGCCATATAAAGTTCACAAAGGACCTGTGCTAAGACAACTTTTGATGTTTGCCTTGTTGCTGGTAATAATATACTATCATTATCTCACTGCTAAACTTCTTTATCCGTGTTACGTAAGCCCCTTCTTATTTCGTAAACAATTAGGTTTTTCTCTCTAGCCTGCAACTCTATACCTCTATACGTCTTCAGAAGGGATTATGATGCTGAGGCCACTATGCCACTTCTTTTATAAATGAAGATGAGCCTTAAAAGAAAATAATGAAACTGAAAATCTTGAGTGTTAATGTGGAACAGCAAGAAATATTGTTTAATGACTGTACACAGTTACAGTACGGTAACACAGAATCAAATTCAATGCACATAATGCTTCCATTATATATTTGTCAAAATGCACTAAAACATACAATAAAGGTCACAGGATATACTTCGGAGATTCACTGTTCATTGTAATTAGAAACAAGTAGCATAAGAGAAGAAGTAAATCAAAATAGGCTTTCTATTTTCAAACAAATGAAGAGCCCAAAAAAAACAGGGTTAAGTCATTTAAACCCTAAATTCCCCAGAAGTTTTCAAGCAGTACCTTCAAGTTATAGGTAGAATTTATTTACTTAGTTGCTATATTTTTGAAGAAATATAGTAATAGTGTAATTCCTATTTTTAATGGATTCTTTCGTTTTAGTTTTCTTTGTTTTTCATTTTCATTCATAATTGTAAAAACATGAAATATAGCATGCTGTGTTGTACATAGGTGTATTGTGTAATAACCCAATCAGGTTGCTGATCATGGACACTGCCTCATATATGTATTATCTTAATCTAGTAAATTCATTCATGATCTTGTTATGTAGATACTTATATAGACAATATAATGACTTTGGTTAGAATCATCCTGCCATGTCATAAATACTATAAATTGTTTCTGCCATATGACACTAATGTTGTACAAGTGACAAAATTCTCTACACAGCTTCCTCATCTGTAGCTCCCAAATCTTTGATGACAACTCTTCTGCTTGCTACTTTCACTCAGCGCTTCTATTAGACATACAAAGGCCACAGCATTTGCACCTTTCTGTGCCTGCTTTGCTCACCTGACATAGTGTCCTCTGTCTTAGACTTTGATGTTGCCAATGGCGGATTTTCTTTTCTTTTCTTTTCTTTTCTTTTCTTTTCTTTTCTTTTCTTTTCTTTTCTTTTCTTTTCTTTTCTTTTCTTTTCTCTTTTCTTTTTTTTGCCTTTTTGAGACAGGGTCTCGCTATGCAGTTGAGGCTGGCCTTGAGCTCACTTTTGTAGCCCAGGCTGGTCTCCAATTCGCACCAATACTCCTACCTCAGCCTCCCGAGTGCTGGAATTACAGGTGTGAGCCACCATACCCAGCCAGATTTTCATTTCTCTTATGATTTAGCACTATAGTTGTCCATTGCGTTCTCTCTCTCTCTCTCCCTCTCTCTCTCTCTCTCATTCTCTCTCTCTGTCTCTCTGTCTCTCTCTCGACATAGGTATAGTTATATATAGAGAAATGATTGTCAGAAGGAGGACAGATAGTTACACAATGTTCCAATTTTATTTCCTTTGGCTGTGTGTTAAATAGCAGAAATTTAGTACCTTACAACCAGCAGATGCATTGGTTGAAGAATATTCCACCTGAATGTGTTGATAGGAGGTGCGTGGGTTCACCAGAATTGACAAGCTGGCATTATCCAACATCCTAACAGCCCTCATCATCATCTGTATCAGTGTTAGTTCTCTGAGAGATGTATAATCAGGTTATATTTGTTGTGTAGGAGGTTATTGGATGAAGGCCTGTGAAGAACCAGATAAAAGAGAAGTTGCTGGTAGGCTGGGTAGGAAGAGTCCCAGGCCACAGCTCAGATTTCATGTGTGGCCAGATAATTACGAAATAGGAAATTCTGTAAGCGAGGTCCAACATTATTACATCTATGGAGCTTAGTCACTAGGTGGGGACAGCTGGCTAGAAGCAAATTCTCATTATGAGTGCATTCTATAGATTTATTGAGAAAAGCAGGAGCCATGTCATGCATTTATATTTTTGGTGACATATTTTCTTTAGGTAGCTGAACAGTATATTTTTATTCCACTGTCAAACTGATTGAGAAGAAGCATATGGAATATTTGGGGTTAATGGAAATGTTATATTATCTTCAATGCTGAGGTGAATTAAACCAGTATATATTTATCAGTTTGCATCAAAATATATAATAAAGCAATTGCATGTGAAAACTTCATTTAAAATATTGATTTCCAAATAGTGACATTATTTACTATTATTTGTTCTTTTGCAGGGAACGATATATTATCAGTATTTTTTCGAGTCACAATATGTCATTACCTTTTTTCTAAGATACATATTTAGTGGTTTTCTTAGTGAAGGCTTATGAAAAGAAAATTTGTATTCTTGACCTGAAAAAAAATGTTCAGTCTCTGATTCTTAAGTGACTGTCAAATGAAATTCAAATTCTAGACTGATAGCTATTTAGAATACGTTATTTTGAAAGCATTGTTCATCTTTCTTAGAGCATCTATTGTTATAAATGAAAAATCTGTCATTTCATCAGTATTTTAAAACAGACTACATTTTATTCTGTTATTTTGATCTGATGAGTCTCTGTGTAAATTATTTTTATAATCTCTGCTGGAAACATGCTGATATTTTAATTTGAGGACTCATGTCCTTATTTCTGGAAAATATTCAGGTTCTTTTATAGGTCTGCTTTTCCTCTCTAGTGTTTATTATATTTCTAAGACGCCTTCAACTTGGTGTTCTTAATCTTTTCTAAATCTTATTTATTTATTTATTTATTTATTTATTTATAAAACCGGTGATTGAACTCAGGACCTTGCACTTGCCAGACAGGCACTTGTGCCCCTGATCTATCTCCTCGGCCCCAGTGCTCTTAAGCTTAAACAAAATAAATTACCAGACTTATGGAAGAAAAAATATCTCACAGCAGAGCTGAAGAATGAAAATTAGAAAATGAAACAAAACATGGAGAACAAATCAAGATGCATTAGACAAGCATGTCCGCCGAGTGCCTCTGGAGACAAAAATCTTCATTGGCAGATGAACATCAGATGGAGTACTTGTATAGCCAATGTCTTTGATGCTAAACACCTAGACACTGGATGCCCTGCCATCACGTCACGGCTCTAGGTGACTGCGCATCCCACCCCTGTGTAAAATGCTGATGCACAATTTCTACTTCATTGAAGACTTAGCTCTTTCCTATTGTTGCAGGTGGTTATGTTTGAGTGATCAATAGATAGATAGATAGATAGATAGATAGATAGATAGATAGACAGATATGCCATTACTACAAAAAGCAAAGAATGTGTGAGTCCTTGTCAATGTATGTAGTCGAATATAGCTTCAACCTAAAATTTCTTACAATATTTTAGGATTTTTCTAATAGGTAGTAATTCTACACCTTAATTTTCCTTACAGATAAGTCATTAAAATTAAATACTCTGAATATCTTTCGTCTAAAGCATCCTTTTGAAAATCAATATATGTCTACCTCAGAGGAAGAGAAATGTACATTCCTCTCCAAATTTTAAATTCTTGGGTTTTCCTTAGCCAAATCTCCATCTCCTGTTATCTGCTGTTACAGTCTCATCCACATCTGGTTGCAAAGACCAAATCAGGTTATGAACTTAATAATTATGTTTTTATCCTCTTACTTGTTTAGGTAAAAGTGAAGCACAGTAGACTGCATATGTTTAAAGTATACTGTAAGTAATACTTACAATAAGTGTGTGCAATTTACGATGAGAAGACATTGCTCCAAACAAGATTGGCAATATTGTCATCCACCCTGAAAGACTTCTTGTACTTTTGCAAACTATACCTCCTCACCTGTGCAGCAAGGCAACAAGCAACCTGCCATCTGTCATTTTAAACACCAGTGAAGCCTCGCCTATCACGTTCGTTTATCAGTCAACATAGCCTTGATGTGAATATGAAGTTCAACACCTACAATCTCTGAGCTAAGGTAAACATTTCTTCCTTTAGAATGTGGGAGTCCAGTGTTGGATTTCAGTGACAAGAAAGTGACTAGCATAAATCTGTCCTGTGCACATTCAGGAGACCAGAAATGAGCATGTACAAATTACAGATGAAGCAGAATAGAGTTAGGACCAAAGTGTGGAATATTTTCATATGCAGAGATTAAAATACAAAGGAAGACCAGAACTAAGATGCATGGAATAATTTTGGAAGGAAACACATGTGAAGTACTCATACTGGAAGAAAATTTAGAAAACAGCTTTGAAGGAAACTAGGCCCAGGCTTTAGGATGAGTCTCAGTAGTGTTTTGGGTGCTTGCAGCCTGGGATTCAAACATCAATGGGACAAGGAAAAAGAAACAGTGAGAATCAACAACTGTGACGAATGTCATTGAAAAGTAGTCAGACAGTAACATACAAAACCAAAGTTGATGACTGCACATGTAAGTATTTTGCAATTTTAAAACATATGATCAGATTTGCATCATCTCAGGCTGGATTACAGAAGAAAGGGATATAAATAAGAAAATTGATACACAACATTAATGTACATAGTAGTTATTTAAATATTGAATGTAATAAAAAATTGAATGTAAATTGCTCAGTGAAATAAGATCTGTACCTAATGATCCACATTATGAACCACAGTCCAGTATTTGATATCAAGAGAACCTTGTATATGTTACAATGTTCTGAGGCCACAAACAAAATCGAAATTACTTTTCTATTTCATGTTGTACTTTTGGGATTAAAATTTTCATTTTCTTACCATACAGCAAAAACGGAAACAAAAATATTTTATTATTTTGTTACATATTTTATTCAATTTAGTAATGTGAAATAATTTTAATAGAACAGAAGGTCTAAATAATGAAAATTAGGTCTCTGTTCAGCTGAAAAGTAGAAATGATTCATTTAACAAAAAATTTCAGTATATACTAAGATGTTATGTGTTAATTAGAATTTGTTTTCTTTCCACATGCTTATAGTAAATGCTACAGTAGCCTTTTAATGCTAAATTAATGTTATTATGCTATAAAAATGAACTTTAAATGGGTATGTTTCATTTGGGTTTCATATGGCTTAAGAATTTACAAGGTTAGAATGCAGAAATATGTCATTGTACAGTTTCCAGATATGCTAAAATTCATGAAAGTAGCGCAGTGCAGCATCCACTGACTTGTCAGATGTCTATTTGAACTTCAAGCGTGCATGCATGAAACATATTTTTGTCGTCTATGTTTTACATTTTCCAAACTTTTCTTGCATTTCAAATGCCAGAGTCTTAAAAATCACAGAATATGGTCTTGTAAAAATGCAATAAAACATTCAATATATGTTTGTCTGAAAGCAGTAAACTTGCTTACAGAGAAAAATACATGGCATACAAAAGAGTACATTACAACAAGCATCATAACATTCTCCTCCATTGCTAGTGTGTCCTCATAAAAGGTATTTATAGGACCCAATGTTATAAAGAAAACTTCCCTCCAGCTCTTTTCTCTATTCTGTCCATCTCCCTGGGTGTCCTGCCAAGAACACAGAACACAGTGGGAACTTCTTTCATCATGATTTACAGTATCAATGGAAAAGAAAAGTCAAGAAGGCTTTTACCAGTGTTTAGAATTAACATATCTACTCACTCATTCTACATTACTACTTACACTACATTTACTGTCATGGAGATTAAAGTTTAATATTCTAATATTGCATTACACACAGTGGCCCAAGACATGATGGAAAAAAGTATAAACTTCAGAGTAAATTTTACATTAAAATTTTGAATCTTTTTATATGTGACCAAATTAGGAAAATTAAAAGAATATAAAATCGTTCAACAATCATATTCTTTTTTAAAAAAATTTTGTCTTTGAGATCGGGTCTTACTGTGCATTCAGGCTGGCCTTGAGCTCACTTTGTAGTCCAAACTCGTCCCAAACTACAATGATCCTCCTGCCTCAGCTTACCAAGATTATAGATGTGTGTCACCATGCCTGGCAACAATTGAATTCTTTTTTTTTTCCCTGTGTTTTAGGACAGGATCTACAGTGTCCACAGGGTCTTGCTATGGAGAGTCACATTGTAGTTATCCTGTTTTCAGCCTCCCAAGAGCTGGAATTGCAGGTCCATGCCACCACATCCAGTCTGGCCACTGCACTCTGCCTATGTAGGTGTTTTAGTCTGCCAAAACATTGGGCCAGCTCTAACAATTGAATTCTTAATAACTGCATTTAATTCATTGTACAAATTGTAACATTAAAACTCAGTCTTATAATTTTATTAATCTTTATCAATATCTATTTACCTAGATAAAAATAAACTCAATATTATAATGTAAGTAATTTCAAAAGTAAATATGAGGCAATTGTGCTTCCTTTGAGCATCCCCCTTTCCACAGGAAAGTAAAATAGAGTACAAATGATAGTTATTAATTCACTAATATGATATTTAACATTATCTGAAAAACAAATCAAACAAAGAAGCTCTGTATTAAAGATGAGTTACTGAAAATCAGATTTCTGTAATGGTTGTCAGAAACACAAGAAGGTATGAAAATCTAACCCCATATCTCTGCTAAAATATTGAGAATGTAGACCCTGAAATCCATCATGGTGGTATGTAGTATGCACCATTCTTACAGAGCTCCACGGTGTGTTCCAAGTTCAGACAGAGCATAGTTATAAAAGATAATGTACATGTTACTGAACTAGACTCTGAAACAGATAATTTTTGAAATGAAATATTCAAAATGGCATAGCTAAAGAAAGAAGTAAATTTACTATAGTAAGTTAGTGTAAGTTACATGCTAGCTTTGGTCAAGAAGCACGTCTGCTCACAGTGTCCTATTGAGCATCTAATGGTTTCTTTATTTGGACATGTTTGTCCAAATCTGAGCCTATATCAGCAGTTAATCACATCACTGTCCAAGACTCCACTCCCCCCTTAGCAGTACACTAAATCTTTGGCGAAAAATTGTGGAGACATGTTTGTAACTTTGATCTTATTGCAGATGCCTTTGATCTCAGCTGTGGTGAAATTCTGTGGGCTCTCCACAAGGACAGAGCCCCAGATCTGGCTTGTTCCATTCTTCAGAGGAGCTGCAAAATCTATCATAGCCTAGAGATGTCCCTCTCCAGTTTGTTTAGGTTTGAAGCCCAGACACCTCAGTCATTTGGCATAGATTCTTCAGTCAACAAATGTAGGCCCTTGACCTTCATAATATGGGCTCACAGTTTAGTCTTCAGTGAGATCCAGATCTTCTAATTTCTACTGAGTCTACAAGTTCACTAGAAACAGACCATTCAGGCAATTTTCAACCCCTACCTCAGCAGGCCTCCCTTTGAAAATATAAGTATCCCTTCAGGATTTACCTTGAAACCATGTATAGCACTTTGCAGAACTTTTTTCAGTGTCATCCATCTGGATGAGTCATGGTCATTTCTTGACCAATTTGTTCTCTATGAAAGCATCAGAATTTTTTTTTTTTCTGTCTAGAGGACTCTCTTCAGGCACACTATATATTGTAGATCCCATTTCTCTGTGTCCCCCTAATCTTGAACAGAAAACTTGGAACACCACTGAGTTAGAGGATGTTATATTACAGGTTCTCTTATGTCCTGAATTCTCAATTACATTGAAAGGCTATCCTTATAGCCTTTTCTTTTCTCTAATTTTTTAGTCTGCAAGCTTAAGTTGTTAACCTCCAGAAGAGAAGTTTAGTGATGCTATTACTCTATAACATAGCTACTTCAGCTTAACATCACTGTTTTTCTGAATATCCAATACCTTAGACTTCATGTGGAACTGGTATTTTCCATCAATTATTGATATTCTAATAAATCCCTATAGAATGTGATTTAAAAAAAAAAAAACAGTCACACATTTTTGCATGGCAGTTTAGAAATCTAACTGTATACAAAATTGTAGAAGATCAACCCTACGGCAGTTTTTCTTGTCCCTTATTCTCTTTTATTTGTGCTCCTATGTTTAAAGCAGCACAATTTGTAATAGCTAATCACCTGAAGAATGGTTGAAAAAATGTGGTGTTTTTATACAATAGAATATTACTCAGCTATAAAGAGTGACATACTGGAAGTCTTCATGTATAAGTGTATGCATCTTGAATATACACTCTTAAGTGGAGTAAACCAGACCTAGTTTTGTAAATATCATATAGTCTCCCTACTGTAAGAACGCAAAAGAATAAAAATGGAAAGACAACACAGCTAAATGGAAATCAAGAAGTAATGGTTAAACAACGAAGAGACAGCAAGCAGAAAAGGTACAAAAATGGCAAGGGCAAAACCATGCAGGTATACACAAAGGATGAATTAGACAGTGGTCCTAAGAATCTCCAACAAGTTTTTGACCCTGAGGCTAGCAGTGTGTAATGCTAATACCATACTTGGAATGCCTGGTATTCTGGTGTTTTAGAGGTGTGAAGCTTCTAATGTCATTTCAATTATTGCTGTACTCACTGTCACATAAATACTTGTTTTATATATGTATGTATTGATTCATTTTTGTAGGTTAGGGAAGGGTCTACAGCGTGTTCAGAGTCTTGCTATTAGATCGAACTTGTAGTCATCTACCTGTTTAAAGCCTCCCAAGAGCTAGGATTATAGGTGTGCACCATATGCCCAGTCTCAATTTCTGTCTCAACACATGTGGTGGGGGGCAGTACGGTAGGCCTGGCATCAAATCCCTGCCCTCTGTACCTGCTTGCAGGTGCTCTTGTCTGCTGAACTATTTTTCTTGCCTTGAATATCTACTTTTTGAAAAGTTTCTGCACATAAAAAGAAGTCACCAACAGAATGAAATAAAAACCTACAAATTTGGAAAATATCTTAGTCAACTGTCCCTCAGACATAGATTTATATCTAAAACATAATTTAAGATAAAACAGACTTTGAAATTCAAAGATTCATTCAGAAAATGCGATTCTGAGATGAATGTACAATTCTCAGATTAAGATACAATTGACAAATAAATATATTAAAAAGTGCTCAACATCAGTTGTTTGAGAGATGTAAATGAAAGCCATCCTATGATTCCAGCCCACCCCAGAAAGAATGGCTATCATAAAGAACTCAACAAACAACAAATTGTAGAGGAGTTCTCAGGAAAGAGGAACACTTCTCTGCTGTTAGTGGGAGTTCAGACAGGTACAACCACTATGGAAGTTTATGTGGAGATTCCTCAAAAAGCTAGAATTAGAAGTCTTATTCAATTGGCTAGTCCTTTTTTTTTTTTTTTTTTTCAGGACTGGAGATTGAACTCAGGACCTTGCACTTGCGAGGCAAGCACTTATTTTACTGAGCTACTTCACCAGCCCTTCAACTGGCTATTCGTATCGGAGATATTTTTGTAAATGAACTGAAATATCAGACCACCGTGATATGTGTGCACAAATCCTTATAACAGCACAATGTGTCATAGACAAATCTTGTAAACAACCAAAATTCCCATCAGCTGAGTAATGGATGGAAAAGTGTGTTAATTTTACCTAATGCAATACTACTGAGCTGTGAAAAATGATAAAGTTAATGCTTTTATAGGTAAATGGATGCAATTAGAGATCACACTGGTAAGTGAAATAACTCAGACGTACATGTGCAAATATTGTATTGTCTCTTTAGTGCAAGTGCATGAAAGAGTAAATAAAATATAACATATATAGTAGGTCTCGTGAGTGAGAAGCGATCTACTCAAGGAAAAGGAGAAATGGGGATGAGAAAAGAACAAAAGAAAAAAGGGAAAAATATATATTTATGTATATATACAGGATAGCATGCATAATTGAACTGCTGATTTCTGTTGGGCTATTTAAAGGAGCAGTTAGTGTTTAATTTTTTCTTCTTTTTCTAATTTTATATGTCCATATCTAGTAATCTAGACAGCTACTTTTAAGATAATATTATGTAAGGCAACAACTATTGTCAAATTTCTATTACCTTGTTTAGTGAAATTCTATATTGTTTCTAATGTTTTTTTCTTTTACCAATTTATATTTTCTTTAAAATTATTATTACGTAAAAATGTTCAAATTAAAAATTAATGTTTTCCATTAAAATCATGTATAATTTAATGCTTTCAATTTATATTAAGTTCACTTTTATCCCTAATATGAGTAAGAAAATTTTTATAAATATTAAATGTGTAATAAGCATAATTAATTAATTTTGAACCTTATATAAATAATTCAAAACTGTTCAGAGGTGAAATCAAATTATTGGAACTCAAATTATCAGTAGAAGATGTTTAATACTTCATTAATATCTATAATATAGCATATCAGATTCTCTAATAAAATAAGGTGAATGATCCATTTAGAATAATCTGTCATGGACAAGAATATGGCTTAGTGGCATAAATGCTTGCCTGTCAAGTGTAGTACTCCATCTTTGGTCACTGGTACTGCAAAGTAAATAAATAAATAAATAAATAAATAATAAATAAAATTTAAATTTAATGCAAAAATGTTCACATAAGAGATGCAATTTCTCATATTTTAATTATTAAGAACAAAACTGCAAGAGACTGTAATATAGGAGGAAACGCCTGGCGACATTAAAGGAGTAGGATTTGCTATCTTCTCATCTATGCTCTGTCAAAATACATGCATGCATATACTTTTACCTGATGTAGTTTATTCTTTAATTTACATATTAAATGACTCATTTATTTCCAGGAAAATCTGTTCTGTTCTATTCTAAAGCAAAATACTCAATTTGGTTAATATCATAATTTGAAATTTGGAAAAAAATGTACCTTATATCATTCATTTTTGTTTGAGGTTTAGAATAGAAAATTTATTGGTAAAGAATACTTCTGTCCCAGAGGAGGACAGAAGGGGGGCTCGAGTGGGTTGCTCCCCTTATATTATTCTTGAACCCATATAACTAAATACCTTCAGTAATAATGTATGTTATAATTATATAATTATACTTTCTCAAACACATATATATGTATGAATATCTCTCTCTCTCCATATATATATAATATATATATATATATATATATATATATATATATATATATATGCTTTTGGTACTAATCGATTTTGATTCAATGAAACATATACTGTATTTATCCATTTAACTGAATTTTGTAATTTGTTATGAAGTTGGTATAGTTTTGCATATGTATGTATTTTATATTTATTACAGTTACAATTAATTACAAATATACTTTGTTTTATTTTAATCAGATTGATTTATAGACGTACTTCATTTCCTATTCTCTTGTGCTTACCTCTTATCATATCAATTTTAAAAATTTACTTGCTCATTTTATTTTTAAAAAATTTATGTGTATTTATGTATTTGGTACAGTATCTCACTGCTGTAGTGATCCCCCTGTTTTCAGCCTCCCCAGCACTAAGATCAAAGGCACATGCCACCACTAAAATTTATTTTTAAGTGATTCAGATTTTTTAGTCATTTATTTGGTCACCAATAAATAAATGTGTGAATAGGTAAATTGACAACACGTCACTAGTGACAAAGGCAGTAGCAGTGGAACTGCTTTCTGGTCTTGTACTAATGGAATAGAGAATAGAATAGCAAGTTGAATCAGGAGGAAAAAAGCTCTGAAATTACTGGAAAATCAGAAGTTTCTATGCCTTTAGGTAAATAAATAAAAATAAATAGCAATATTGTTTAGATGAATGCGCATACTTATCAAAGTTATTTTGACATCATTCAGTATAAAACAACAACAATAACAATGAAGATAATACACTATGGTTATGTCGCATTTATCCATATTTTTCTTATCTGTTAACCTGATTATGAGTTTTCCTCGCACTTTGGCCACACATATAAAAGCTTATTTTTAACATTCATATCAAACTATTACATGATGTGTGCTTTTATTTCCACTGTGAAATAAGTCTACCAAAATATAACTTATGTGACTACAAAATTTGTCGAATACATAAACATTTTTGAAACATCGATAAAAATGTAATAGATATGTCCACTTGCCTATCATCATATACTTCTTGCTTTTAGGTGATTTATAATAAAAAGAGAGTAGTGTTTTACCAAGATATTACTGTTCAATCTAAAAAATAAATCGGCATTATATAATCAGAAGAAAATCATTTAAAACTTACATAAGAGCCATCACATAAAAATCAGCTTAAACTAAAATAATTTCTTAAAAAGCAGTTTTATTTTAGATTTAAATATTTAATCTCATTGCTCAAAATGACATTTCTTTTGTTGAACAATATGGCAAAACCAGAGGAGATCTGACTGAGCTTGTCCGATGAAAAGGTTACATTTTTTGTTATATAGCTCTTGCTTTATCTTGGCCTTTACCATCCAGCAGAAAAGTGTACCCATGACGTATAAAGAGTAAAGCCAGATTAGAATGCTGAGTTGTAAAAGGCTCAAGGAAATAGCTTCTGCTATTGCCAGTACTTCTGATAATTCACTACCATTATGGATTATTGAACTATACATACAGCCATTTTCTCTTATTTCAATGAGAAGAAAGATTTGTACAAATAGTGTTTAGAAAAGTTTTCATGTCTGCATCCTGTACTCTGAAAAACTACTATGAAGACAACAATAAACAATTCATTAATTATTGTAATTGTCTTACTAATGTGTTTTGAAACTGTCTCATTGTTATTTCTCATTAAAATTAATAAAATTTAAAAATAACAATACGGAATAGTAATCTGTTTCATATAGTAAATTATTTGTGTACATAAGTTTGTAAAGGTTCAGTGCTATTTGTATTATCACAATTTTATCAAAACCACGTGCCTCCATGGAGCAGACTACATTCATAATGGAAAGATATTTTTCTTGTGTTTAATATTTTATTGCAAGTACAGGTTAACCTGTTGGACAATAGACCTCAGAAGATAGGGAAGTTTAAACACTAACACTCACTGGAAATAGTGGATTCAATTTTCAGAGTCATTAAATGATTACTATTTTTATAGGTGTTTCAATTTTAGATATGACTGCATTCAATCAAAGTTCTACCTTCCTGGTAGAACCATATTACTGCGTTGTCATTTCAATATTGACTATAAATGAGTTAGCCAGTTTTCTTATTACTGGACAAAATGCCTAGCCTAGACCACTTTACCGGGGAGAAATTTAATTTGGCTTACACTGTAAAGAGGCTCACATGACCATTAGGGAGCACCGGCGAATAAATAGCTCATGGGAGAGGTGTGAAGAAGCCAGGTAGCAGCGGGAAGGGTGAGCAGCAGTGCTGGGTTGCAGTGCTGGGTGGTACACAATCAGCACCATGTCCCAGCCCCATTTCCCACCCGTGTGTGCCAGCAATGTGCTCTGACCCTCCTCTGGGTGGTGTTCAGGGGCAATCAGGTTGGTACAGCCAAGTGTAGCTTCCATAGTTGAGGGACCAAGTTAGCTGAAATTGAAGAATTTTAGGGAAGGAAAGTTTGTTATGAAAAAATGACATTTTCTTCACATAGATCAAAGTTAAAGGAACATTTATATTATAAATATACATTTCTACCTCTATGTGTTACTGAAATGTTTTCACATGAGAGTTGTGTTACATTACATATATCATTATATATATATATATATATATATATATATATATATATATATAGAGAGAGAGAGAGAGAGAGAGACAGACAGACAGACAGACAGACAGACAGAGACAGGGAGACAGAGACATAGAGAGACAGAAAAGCAAAAAGTGAATGTACCAAAGTAATTTATTATGTGCTTGAAAATAGTGAACAAAGAAAAGAAAAGATCAGCTGGGCGTGGTGGAGCATGCCTATAATCCCAGCACTCGGGAGGCTGAGGCAGGAGGATCAGTGAGAGTTCGAGACCAGCCTGGGCTACAAAACTGAGCTCAAGGCCAGCCTGAACTGTACAGCCAGACCCTGTCTCAAAAAGACAAAAAAAAAAAAAAAAAAAAAAAAAAAAAAAAAAAAAAAAAAAAAAAA
>PVJA010000868.1:87352-145257 GCA_004027025.1 Myocastor coypus | reverse complement strand
TGGAATTGTCTGTTGTCATTGCTGCCTCTTGGTAAACTGAAAGCTCCCTGAGGACAAGATGATGGCTGATTTACTCCTGCCTCTCTAGTTTCCTGCTCTCAGCGCAATTCCTAACATGGTGCGAGTGCACTAGGTTTTAATGGTTGGCTGGCCACAGAGTGAATAAATGCATAAAGAGGAAACCAGGGAAGACTCTCCGCTAACTAGGACAGGCACACAGGGACAATCAGCATGACAGCAGCTTTTCCCAGTCCCTAGACATCGTCTTGCTCTGTTCTCTGCGACCTCGGCAACCTCTATTGGCCCATCACAGTAAACAGCAAGTGAACAGACCTGCAAGCTCATCGGAAACTCACAGTAACCCTGTGTGGGAGAAACAGCAGGTGTCATGCTCTCCTTTATGTAATTGGACAGTGGACGGCAGTGGGACTTGCTCTCAATCATTCAGTTGAGGTGCGTTTTCCAGAAAACTAAAGTGATCTCCAGGGCTTGATGAGCTGGAGCAATGAGAGGCCTCTGGTTCTATGTCAGTGCAGCAAAGCCAAAAGGAGGGTATAAATACACAGTAACGGTGATGGGCATCCTCCATGTGAACTCAGGAAGACTTAAATCAGATTGGATGTTAGTTTTGCATGTGTTTGTGCATGCATTTTAGATGGCATTCCATTTTAAACCCTTAAAAGTTTCCAGATGGCTTAAACCTGCAGCAGTTGTCAACCTGTGGGTCACAACCCCGACGGGGGTCGAATGATCAAAACACAGGGGTTGCCTAAAGCCATCGGAAAATGTTATTTATTTGGAATTGCAGTTTTGAAGTAGTCACCAAAATTAATTTTTGGTTTGGGATCACCGCAACATGAGGAACTAACTATATTACAGGGTCACAGCATGAGAAAGGTTGAGAACCACTGCTATATAGGCAATGTAATTGGAAAGGACAACGTTTTTTGTTTGTTTGTTTGTTTGTTTCATTGATTGATTGATCCATTGTTTTAAGACAGGGCAAACATAGCAAAGATTAGGATCATGAAGCCCTTTGAGGATGTAGCTAGCACTATGGACCTTCACTCAAAAATATCAACGCCCCTCTTCAAGCAGGGAGAAATGTCGTGCTTACCCTAATTTTCAGTGCATAGTCACAACAGGACACTAAACAGAAGGTAGCTCCACACAGTGGTTAAGAGCATAAACCCTGGCAATCTACTCCCTTGGGTTCAAACCTAAGGTCTACCAGTTACCGGCTATCTGACTTTATATTACCTTATAACCACTCTGTGCCGTGGTTGTGGGACTTAAATTAGTTATCAGTAAAGTTTAGGTGAGAGAGTACAACACTGAAAACTACATGGAGCTGGAGTATCTATTCCTGCCTAGATTCTTCTAATCCTGGCTCCAACACCCTTTAGATTTGTGGCCTCAGTCAGTGCACTGACCTGGTGTCCCTCACAGAGCCATGCCCGCCAAGATGCTCAGAAAGTAACCTTACTTGGGTCTTTACAGATGGAATTAGTTAACATGAAGTCACACTGGATTAGTCCAGTGACTAGGAACTTTATTTATAAGAAGAGTGGACACACCTGGGCAAGAAGCCATGTGACAATGGAGTCAGAGACTGAAGTGATGGAGTGACAAACCAAGGAAGGCCAGGGTTACCACTGTCACCAGAGGCCAGCAGAGGCATGGGACAGATTATTCCCTTTGTTTGTTTCTTTGGTTCCCCCACAAGCAATCATCACTGCCATGGCCTCAATTTAAATTTCTGGCCTTCTGAACTGGGACAGAATATGTTTCTGCTGTGTTGAGCCACAGTTAGTGGTCATTTGTTATGGCAGCCCCAGGAAACCAACAGAGGTTACTTTCGTCCCTGCACTTAGGTTTCTTCATCTGTAAAATGGGAGTAATAAAAGTGGGTACTTGTTGGGACTGCGTGAAATAATCTATGCAATGTGTTTATCAGTGTGCCCCATGTGCAGTAAGTACAGGATGATGCTTGTTGTGGAAGGCACAGTGACATATGAGGCGATCACATAGTGACAGCCCCAAGGAAGGTATTAGCAGCATTCCATGTGTGTCTTACTATCATCTGTTTACCTTTGTGCCCTTGAGTGAACTTTTGTGTGGCTTCAGGGTTTTTGTTGAAATAGACCATAACCATACAGCTTATCCCTGCGTCTTTATACAACTAAGGGAGTAAACAGGTAGCACAAGTTCCTAGAAGTGAAATTGCTCAGTCAAAGAGTGTGTACATCTTGACAGACGTCACTCCTATCACCTTGAAAAGGGATTGGCCAATGCATCCTCTAGTTCTGCATGAGAATGCCACACCCCACCAGGTCCTGAGCCAGGCAGATCTCAGGCTTTCAGTTGCTGTGAGTCTGTAGGCAAGCTCTGCTACTTCCTTTCTCAATTTGCTTCTAAGCCTGAGTGACTTCCGCTATCCATCTACGTGTCCTTTAGCCATTTGTAGTTCTTCCTATGTGAACTGCCTGCTCCTTTCCTCTTCTCACATTTCCTGGGCTGTTCTATTTTTGTTGCTTTTTGTTGCAAGAGCTCTTTGTCTACTAAACAAATTAGTCTTTCATTGAATGCACAACAAATATATTTTCTCCTCTCTTGTTGCTTGCCTTTTGATGCTGTTCATGCTGATGTTCTGTTTTGTTTTCACAATATACAGACAATGCTATACAAACTTTTACCTCAAGTTTACACCTGCTGTGAGGCAAGGTAGTAAAGTTTGTATTTGTAAAATAGAATGAGAATAAGGGTGAGTGCTTCAAGTTTTTCTATAAATTCTTTTATACCAACAGTGCTTTGACCTTGAGCTACAAATCCAGTAATATTCCCACTCATTTATTTATCTATTCATTCATTCAAAAAGCAGCACCTGAGAGCTGTGGGTCTTCATCTAGGCCTCCAGGAAATGGAGATGCCAGCCTTCAAGTAGGTTTTTGTCTTGAGGGTTAGGAGGCATGAGAAAATACAGCAGCCTCCACAGGATAATGATAGCCTCTTGGGATATCTGGCAGCATGGAATCTTCTAGAACTGGTATGGAAGTGAATGAAAAGGGTGGAACCTGGTGAGAGCCATGAGAGGCCTGAACTAAGGAAGGCACAGAGAAGTGAGAGAAGAAGTCCCAGAGTGGAGTGTTGGTTCAAGGTGGGTGGATAGCTGGGGCTGGAAGATGCCTTCACCCTCTTTTCCTGGACCCTTTTTGCTTGCAGTGATTCCTATGGTAACTCAGACATCATGATGACCTCAAGAGATGAAGGAGAAAATCTCTCCCCCCCCCTCTCTCTCTCTCTCTCATTCTCTCTCCTTTCCCCCTCCCCCTCCCTCTTCCTCTCCCTCCCTCTCCCTCCCTCCTTCTGTCCCTCTGTCCCTCCGTCTCTAATTTAAACCATTTGAACCATCTGACAACTTTGACTGAGTGTGGACCTTTGAGGCTGAGTGTGCTCTGGCATGGGGCGTGAAGCAGCTGCCAGAATTAATAGAGTCAAGCACTATGTTTAGGATCCCTGCTTTTCTAAAAGGTGCTTTCCCCCTGTGCTAAGAAAATGAGTTCAGCCAAGGAAAATAAATGCAGACAGGACAGAAGAAAACAAGTCTTTTAATGCTATGTATGCTACCTGATCTTTCTTCATTCATTGCTCCATTGCCTTTAAAAAAAAAAAAATGTATTTAGTATAAGGTCTCACTATGCAGCTCAGACTTGTAGCTGTCTTCCCGTGATTATAGCCATGGCCACCAGGCTCAGCACAAGGGGCATGCTTGGCAGGATTGAACCCACTCCATTGTCTTTTAAAACAGAAACTGGATATGCATTGTGTCAATCATTGTAGCTGTTCTACTACTATGTTTTGAAAGTGTCTAAATGTATTTCTTGGGGTTTGTTTTTTGTTTTTTGTTTTGTTTTATTTTGTTTTTGTCTTTTTGAGACAGAGTCCCACTATGCAATTCAGGCTGGACTTGAGCTCACTTTTGTAATCCAGGCTGGTCTTGAACTCACACCAATCCTCCTGTCTTAGCCTCCCAAGTGCTGGATTATAGGCGTGAGCCACCATACCCGGCTGTTATTTCTTATTAAAAGTAATAGAAAATAAAATAAAATAGAACCTGACCTTAGAGGGACATAGATATCATTTCACCAGTCACTGTCAACCACCACCAATTGAGACAACAGCTTCCTCCCTAAGACCTCATGTAGGGTCTGTAGCCTCTGTCCACAAGCCTATAGTGACAGGTGCGCCTTGCATCTGTGGGCACCACTCTGGTTAGAAAGTTCCCTGTGTTGATCAGAAATCGAGGTCTTGGTGATCCCAAGATACTCACTTGTTTGCGCTCTGAGAAAGCACAGACCACGCTGTTCCCTCTTCCCCAGTCATCCCATTGCAAGGTTTCAGAGTGTGACCCTGGCCTCCTGGTCCTTCAACTGTGATGTCTGACACCCTGTTCACCTGTTCCATACCCAGCCCCACTCACCCCAAGGTCCAGTGTACAGAAGAATTGGCCCACATGGCAAATGGTCATATAAAATAAGTGCTGCATCCTTAGTTGGAACTACAATGAAATAACAGTTCCCCTCACCAGAATGGCTATGCTGGAAAGTGTTGATGGCGCCCAATGTCATCAAGGATATGGAGGCCCTGGAACTCTCTTCCCTTGCTGGGGCATTGGGAAGCTGTGCATTTACTTTGGACAACTGTTTAACAGTATCTGATAAAACTAAACACATGCCTGTTCTGACAATTCTATTTCTAGGAACATAGTTAAAAAAACTATAAGTGGTTATTTCTATGAAAAACATATTCATAACGTATTTTTAGTTTTCAGAGATCAGAAATAATTAACAGTAAGTGAAGCAATTAAATTTCTTACAGTGAGACTGCATTAGCCTCACAAGATACAACGCTGAGTGAAACAAGGCACGGTAGATATATCCATCCTGTGTGGTTTTTTGAAAAGCAGCTCATCTTTAGTTTTGAAGGTCAGAGTAGCAGTTACTTTTGGAGGAAAGAAATTAGGGAGAGTGTGCAAGAGAGACTCCAGAGTGTCAGCCAGAGTCGCATATCTTCATCTGAGTGCTTATGCAGGTGTACACTGTACCTTGTGCTTGGTCCACAAATCTACATTGGCTATTTACACACACACACACACACACACACACACACACATGAAAATGTAGTAAGGTCTACACTTAAAGCTCATACTGGACTATATATAACCTGTACCTTATTTAAAAAGAAAAAAAAAAATACATCCCCAAAACAGAATGAAGCCAGAGACGGGCTCAGGACAAGGCTGAGCGGCCCTCCGCTTGTTTTAACCGCTGTAGTTTTTCCCATTTGTATCCGTGATCAGTCCAGGTTTGTAACGCAGATGGCTGCCTTCCCCATGAGGAGCTGCCACATGCACCCAACACCCTCTTCTTACTTTCACCCCCTTACTCTCCCGTTCTACACTTCCACACGCAAGAGATCTGCCTCCCCACTTCTTACGCTCTGTCTTCTCTTTTGCTCTTCACTCATACTTCGGGTTTTTGTAAGAGAAACCATGCGGTATCTAAGCTTGCACGTCTGGTTTATTTCACTTAATGTTACGGTTCCAAGGTGCACCCATCTTCCCACAGACGATTCAGGTTTATTCTTTCTGGAAAAGTAGTGCTCTCCTGTATATAAATACCACATTATCTTCAGCCATTCATCTGTTGATGGGCATATGCGCTGTTCCCAAGATGTAGCTAGTACGAATTTTGCTATAAACTGTAAAACGACATGTTTTAGGTATCTTTCAGGAAGATATCTAGGTGGGAAATAGCTGAGTTGGATGAAAGTTCTAGTTTTAGTTTTAAGAGGACTCTCTATGCTGATTTTCTTAGTGGTTGTATTAGTTTTGATTCCCACGAACAATGTAGAAGGTTCATTCTCCTCCACAGCCTTGTCAGCATTCATTATTTGATTTCTTTTTTTTTTTTAAAGAATTTTTTATTTTATTTATTTATGTTTTTCTTGTTTCATAACCTTTATTTGCTTATTCACTCATTTTTATGGCTGGCACAGCCCGCGCCCTGACGGCAGGGCTGGCGCAGCATGTGGTGCCGGGGATCGAACCGCGGTCCCTGAAGCCGCCCAAGCTTTCCCAAGCAGGCGCTTTAGACCACTGAGCCATCCCGCTGGGCCCCTATTTGATTTCTTGATGACAGCCATTCTTGCTGGAGGAAGACAGAATCTCAGAGAGATTTTCATTTGCATTTGGCTATCCGACTTATAATAAAACAGACCTTACCTCAGCTTTCAGGCCAGCGTCCACAGTGCTGACTGATGCTGGCTGAGTGGTTGCTTTGACCCACATCTTCCTCCTGGTTGCTCGGCCATGTCCACCATCTAGGCCTTCAACCTGTGGGTTGCGACCCCGGCAGGGGTCGAATGATCGAAACACAGGGTCACCTAAAGCTATCGGAAAATACATAATGCATATTAGGTATTTACATTCTGAGTCATAACTATAGCAAAATTACAGTTTTGAAGTAGCCACCAAAACTATATTTTGGTTTGGGGTTACCGCAACATGAGGAACTGTATTGCAGGGTCACGGCATCAGAAAGGTTGAGAACCACTGATCTAGGGCTAAAGGTCCTGAGACAGCAGGGGCCTAGGGGGCAGTAAAGAACCCAGCCATCTAAGCCGCATTGTCCAGTCTCTCATTTTCCCTCCACAGAATACACAGCACATGTCCCGCTTTTACTTTGCACTAGAATCCTCAGCTCTCAAAAGCCCGAGGCTACCAGTCAGTGAGACACAGGCAGGGATTTTAGCCCAAGCATGCTCGGCCCAGTCCATGCTCTCTTCTGCAGCCACGCTGGCCCAAGATGAGGCTTCATCTGTAACAAGGCACTAATGGCACAACACAGTGGCCCTGCCCCCTCCTCGAGGGTGTCGGATGAAGAAACGGCATGTATGGCATCCACCACTGGGGTTCCTTGTATGAACGTCCTCTCTTCAATTTAATTGTAAGCCTCCTGAGAGCTGGGGACTCTTTACTTTCCGGCTTTCCTACAAAATCCCAGAATTCTCTGCACCTCATGGATGACCAGCAGATATTCAATGAATTGGGCCAAGGAAACTGAGATCCAGAGAAGCTCAGCAACTGGCTCTAGATCATACAACCAGCCCTCAACCCATGAGGAGACCAGTGTCCAGGACCCCTGATTCCTCGTCCAGTGCTGCTTCTGACATTGCACAATGTCTGCAATTTCTAGGGACCAAAGGGGCTGGAGAACACAGGAGTTTGGAAGTTACTAGGAGAACACGACAAGCACAGGTGAAATGAGGGTGAAGGCCCCAGAGCATTCAGGTGCATATCCTACGAGTACGGCTAGGCCAGGGTTACATACCTGTGCAGGGACACAGAGCCTTGCTCTCAGAGGGGCTTTGGGCTTGCTCTAATACCCTTTAGCCACTGCTTCAAACTCTTACTAATTTTATCTCTGAATTTGTAATCTTAAGTGGAAGCCACTGAGCATGCCAAGGCTGGACTTCAGCTCATGTGGGTCCTACCCTCCCCACCTCTTTGTTTCCTGGATCCCAGCTCCCCTACCTCGGGCTTCAAAGGCCCTGCCCATTGTTGGATAGCTGCCCCTGGGCCCTCTGCCTCCTCTGACGGTGAAAATTGCTGCAGGGCATGCTTCTCACTCCTCCTGATCTGGGTCCCCAGTGTCTTAGCCCAGAGGTGGCAATGCTCAAAGGGATGGCCTACTACCTTGCTACCTGTGGCTAGGATGCGAAGGACCTGGATCTGGATGGACGAAGGACTGTACTGGGGCAGCAGTCAGTGGGCAGAGGAAGTGCCTGGATGGACTTCTCTGCCCCTCTCTCCCCAGCCAGGGGAAAGTGTGTTCATCCTGCCTATGGCAAGACAGGGAGATTGGCAGCTAGGGCCCTTCTTGTGTAGGCTCTGAGTGGCAGCACATGTCACCTGTGTGAATCATTAAATCATATATTGAAACCAGCCTGACAGCTCCAGAAAGAGACAATGAGAAAATTGAAAAGCGCTGTTATTTTAGTACCTTCAATGGGACTTTTTTCTTGCCTTTTAAACAGAGGGCCTCATAGTTTCATTTTACATTTGTCACAGAACATTCTTTGGGCAGTCTTGTCTGGAAGAATCTTGGTTTTTTTTTTGCAAGACAAAGTAAGAAGCTGGGCCACCACCAGCAGGACTCCTCAGATGAGTCCAGAAATCCTGGAATTTGGATTTCCCAGAGGAGTCGAGAAGGCCTGGCATTTGGGCTTCCTGGCTGAGAAAGCTTGGTCCTCTCATCTTGCTATTTCTCCCTGCCTCTCCCCTTCTGTCTTCCCTGTGGCACCCAGCACAGGTGAAAACACACCAGGAACATGACAATGCAGGTCTCAATAAAATTGGTAGGTTTTAATAAGCTGAGAAAGTTTATCCATCAGGGAAGTTGTTGCTGGCATAATTATCATGCCATTTTATTACTCTGAATTCTACTCTAAACACTGAGGAAGCTAAGTTCCCCTGAAACTTCCATGATCCACTGGTCTATGCCTTCCATACCAAGTTGAGTGCTGACTGACTTTCTTCCCTCTCAGGACACAGACCTGGGGTAGGTCCCACTGGCCCACTCTGCCCCCAGGGCATCTGGTTCCCTGACAGTTTAGTTCAACCTGCAGTAATCATGCCCTTCCTGAGCCATGCTGCAACTAGGTGCTATGTGTGATGTCACATGTGGTTCTGCTCTTACCTGGCCATCATGTGGGGCACAAAGGCATATGGGAGTCACAGTGCTCTACACTGGCAGGGAAGCACAGAGCCTGTGTCCGAGCCTGTGGAGAGGAACAGTGTTTTGAGGGCTTTGTGTTAGAGGGTGTGGAGGTGGGGCACTGCAGGCAGCGGAACAGCATGGGCGTGAACTAGGACTAAAATTTCATGAGTGTTCAGGAACACACAGGTTGTACAGCCAGAGGGAAAAGGCCCAGCTGGGAGATTAGAAGCTGGGGAGGCCCAGGGCTCCACCAGTCATGATGGCCTCCAATGTCAAGCAGGAGTTTGCTCTCTGCCAGCAAGAGCTGTTGCTAGTAGTTTGTGTTTGGGAGCAACATGAGAATGACTTTTACTAAGATCATTTGGAGGTTGCTTTGAGCATGGACTGGAAGGTAGGAGGTCAGAAGCTGAAGATGGGGCCACTGTGATAATGTAGGGAATGAAGGGGAAGGACCGTGAGAAAGGAGAGGAGGGCCAGATAAAAGGGAGTTGAAGACAGGATTCCTGCCACAAAGCCACAATTGCATGATTCCACCCCTGGGAGCTACACAGTGATCTGTAGAGACAGGAAGGAGAGTGAGGGTGCCAGGGAAGAGAGGACAGGGTCCTGGGAGTTAGTATGTCATGGTTGCAGAGTTTCAATGGGCAAAGACAAAAGAACTCTGGAGATGGGTGCTAGTATTGGTAGCACACAGTACAGAACTACACTGCCAAGAATGGTTAAGATGGTAGATATATATATATCTAGATATATATAGATATATATATATATCTAGATATATATATCTAGATATATATAGATATATATAGATATATATAGATATAGATATAGATTTTTTTTTACAAAAGTTAATACATTGCATAATGTTGTCTTTGTCATAGTTGTTCAGAGTATGAGATGCAGACATAACTTCTTGTCTAAAGCTCATTAGTACAGATCTTTCTCTTCATTGCATAAAGAGAAAGTAGCTGTGTATTTAGTCCAATAGTCCATAACAATAGTGTGTTGTCAGTTCATCTGGCATTATTGGAAGCTGTTGACTTGAGCCTTTTATAACTCAGCATATTAATATGGCTTTTTTTGTACCTCATGGTTAGACATCTCTGCTGGATGGTTAAGACCAAGATAAAGCAAGACCTATGTCACAAAAAAATATGTAACTTTTGTATCTCACAAGGTCAGTCAGGTCCTCTCAGGGTTTAACCCTGAAACCATGTACTGCAGTTTGCAAAAATTCAGTCAGTGTCAGCCATCTGGATGAACCATGGATATTGCTTAACCAATTTGCTCTCTGTGAAAGCCTGAGAGAATGCTTTCTCTCTAGATGACTGTCCTTAGGCACACTGTACATCATTGATCACTTCCCTCTGTGACCACATAACCTTCTTGAACAGTAAACTTGGGACTCCGCTGAGTTATATGCTGTTACAGTACAGGTTCTTTTATGTCCTGTGTTCTCATAGACCCTGAAGGGCTAAAGCCAAAATAATGGCTATCCTTGTGTCCCTTCTTTTTCTCTAATTATTTGGACTTCCAACTTAAGTTACTAATCATTCAGAAGAGAAGCTTAATGATATTATTCCCTATAACTTAGGCACTTGACCTTAACATCATTATCTTTTTGAATATCAAACACCTTAGACATAACATGAAACAGGTATTTCTATGAACTGTTGATATTCTAAACTTTAAAACCCCTATAGAATGTAAACAAAAAAGAAAAATTGCACATTATTACACAGTTATTTTTTAACTTAGCCATTTACAACATTGTAGCATTTACTTCTATGGCCTTTTTTCCTTGTCTCATATTCTATTATCTTTCTTTCTTTCTTTTACTTTTAAGAAAATATTTACTTGAGAGAGAGTATAGCAATAACCAACATGACATTAGAAGCAGTGCATAATTAGAAGACCAGAATGATAGGCATTCCAAGCATGGTTTTAGTATTACACATTGTTATCTTCAGTGTATTTGTTTAATTCACAGATACCAGTATATATAGTTAGTCAGGCTATAAATTCTACCAATTTCAAAAATCCTACTAGTTTCTATAAACTTATATTCTTAACCCTCTAGAAGAAAAGTTTAGTGATACTATTATTCTGTAAGATAGGTACTTGAGTATGACATCATTGTCTTTCTGAATATCAAACATCTTAGACTTAACTTAGAATTGGCATTTTCTATCAATCATTAATATTCTAATAAATCTCCATAGATGTGATACAGCAGTTACATATTTTTACATGGACATTTAGAAATATAAGTGTACAAAAAATTGTAGCTGGTCAATCCTATGGCATTTTGCCTAGTCTCTTACTCTCACTAGAAAAAAAGAAGAGCTTATAAGGATAGCCAGTATTTCGGCCCTAGCCCTTCAAGGTCAGTGAGGACTCAGAACATAAGAGAACCTGTGCTATAACATCCTATGACTCAGTGGTTTCCCAACTTTTCTTTTCAAGGAGATTATGGGGCTACAGAGGAAAGGGATTGAAGATATACAGTGTTCCAAAGGAGAGTCACCTAGAAAGAAAACATTCTCTCAGGCTTTCACAGAGAGCAAACTGGTCAAGCAATGGCTGTAACTCATGCAGATGGCTGACACCGACAACAGTTCTACAAAGTGCTGTACATGGTTTCAAAGTAAATCCTGAAGGGATTTGACTGACCTTGAGAGATACAAAAGTTACATGTTTTGCTATGTAGGTCATGCTTAAACTTGCCCTTAACCACCCAGCAGAAAAGTTTAACCATGAGGCATAAAATGGAAAGCTAGATTAGAGTTCTGAGCTGTAAAAGGCTACATCAACAGTTTCCAATATTGTCAGTTTTATCAATAACCCACTGCAATTATCAAACATTGGATTATGTATATAACTACTTTTTCTTGGTTCAATGAGAAAAAATTTTTTCGTACCAATAATGATTAGAAAAATTATAACGTCTACACCCTGTGTTCTGCATACCTAATAGGAGGACAACAATATGCATTGGATCTAATATTGAAAATGTACTACTAACGTGTTTTGAAACTGTCACATTGTTATTTCTGATTAAAAGTAATTAAAAAAATAAAAATTCTACTACTTTTAAGAACTTGTTGGAGATTTGTAGAACCATTGTCTTAACCATCTTTTATATATAAGTGCATGGTTTTATAAATTTTACGCGATCTATATTTTAGTACAGTGTAAGGGTAAAACTATAATGCTAAAGAGAGAAAGGACTGTCAGGCATAGTGACTGACAGAGTTGCAAATGGAAGGGGATCTAGGCTGACTGTCAAGTGACTCACAGGTGGCAGAGGTGCCAAAGTCAGGTGTGCTAGTCCACTTTTTATTACTGGGACAAAATACCTGAGGATAACAATTTAAAAGAGGAATGGTTTTTTGGGGTTCATAGTTTCAGCCCACAGTCAGATGGATCCATTTCTTTTAGGTTGAAATGCCAGGCTGGAAAAGCGTGGCAGGGGAGGGCTTCTCACCTCGTGGCAAGCAGGAAGGAGAGAGACAGAGGCAGAGGCAGAGACAGAGACAGAGACAGAGAGGAACTGAAGACCAAATTTGCCTTTCAGGGGCCAGGGACATAGCTCAAGGGCACAAGTGCCTGCCTGGCAAGTGCAAGGTCCTGAGTTTGATCCCGGATTCTGCAAAAATAAATAAATAAATAAATAAATAAATAAATAAATAAATAAATAAATTTAAATGCCTTTCAAAAGCACATGTCCAGGAGCTGACTCCCTCCCACAAGGCCCCACATCCTAACAGCCCCTGCAGCTATGAACTTAGCAGCAGGTCAAGCCACTCATCACAATTAGAGCCCTCACAATCCAGTCCCTTCCCCAAGCCCATAAACTGTTCAGCACAGTAAGCCTTCTGGGGAACATTTTAAATCCAACCTTAACACCTTAGAGAGGAGATGCTGGCACTACGTGCACTTAGGGCTGACCAGGTGGGGCCCAGCAAAGAGCCAGGGCTTAGAAAGAAGCCCATCTGAGTCACCAACTTGTGGTTTGCAGACCCACAGAGACAGATGAGAGCACAGAAGAACCAAGCTTCTCCTGGAGACACAGGAGGAGAGGTCAGAAAGCAGGAGAAAAGCCAACAATGTGAGTTTTCCTTCTTGTTTGGCTTCAAGGATCAAGACAACTCAAGACAGTGAGGGATCTGGGGAGAGATCCTTAACCTTATAAGGATCATGGGCATACAGGACTCTCATGGGACTCCAGCTTCAGCCATGACCATCAGGCCTGAGGAAGCAGGGCCCTGAGCACCTGTGGAGATCCCACCTTCTCCCTTTCTCTCAGACTGTGAACTGTCCCTCTTCTCTTCACTGCCCCATGACCCAAGTCAGTGATGTTAGGGGTTAGATTTTAACCCCTCTAGGAGAGGTACCTATAAAAGTGACCTTATTTGGAAATAAAGTTACCATAGATGATCATGTTAAAACAAGATCATTATAGCATTCCTAATCCGGTTTGACTCATGTCCCCATAAAAGGGAATTTTAGACAGACATATTGAGGAAAGACACTACAGACATAGCGAAAATGTCACCTACAAAGTCAGGAACACTTGCAGCTGTCAGCACAAGGACAAAGTGCTGAAGCAGGTCCTCTCTCAAAGTCCTCAGAAAGGGCCCTCTGTGAACACTGCCTGAATTTTTGACTTCCAGGCTCTGGAACAGGGAGCCAACACATTTCTGTCATTTAACACTCTCCTAAAGGCTTGAACCATCAGTGGTACATAGATGGTTTGAACCAACTGATGGGACTGTTGCATGACACTTAATGTGACTTAGATCTGCCCAGCAAAAAACACATATTATAGCTTCTTCTCGAGTATGTTAAGTCATATAGTTTGTGGTCCTTCGTTAACATGACAACAAAACTATGCTAACATACCATTAGCACTGATGGTGTCCAAGAAATAAAGGAAGTTTCTTTGCCCAATTTCACGCACACACAAACCCTCAGGTCATAAGTTATTGGCTAGCAAATCAATTGACTGCTCTTGAGTCAGGTGTCCGTTCTGTCCTATGAGCTCAGAGCTGAGAGGGTGAGAGGGTATCACGTGGTGAAAAGTATGGCCTCCTGAGAGGTGCTGTTTGCAGGAGAGCATCAGGGAAACAGCTCTCTTGTGAGAAACTGCACATTGTAGATGCCCTTGTGTTTCTGAAGCTAAGGAGAGAGAAAAATTCATGAGAAGGATAAATAGAATCATCCCAGGATACAGGACCTAGTGAGGAGGGATCAATGCACAATAGTCCTTTAACCAAAGAGTCTTTCAAAAGGAAAGGATAAATACATGAGAAGATGATGTACGAAGGATCAGTTTTGTAAACCAACCTCTCTTTGCCTGTCTTCAAGATGTTCCTTGGCTGAAATAAGAAGATGGTATAACTGGAAATAATTCACTTGAGCTTGTGACTCAGCTCTTCCTGACTCTGGGGAAATACAATCCATAAATCAAGCTGGGTGCTGCCTCGTTGCCTCCTTTGCTAAGTGTCCCCACACAGGCATATGCTGGAGGAGCCACGGGAAGAAGTGACCCAATCTACTTCCTGTGAGATATATACAAAGGCTCCTGTCCCCCAGGAGCCCCCCTTCTGAGAGCTTTCCTTTCTGAAGCTTTCCTAACAGATGGCCTCAGACCTTGACACACTAATATTTACTGTCCAACTCACTGAGTTTTACTTCCTGGCACAGCTTGTGAATTCTATTTTCTGATGTTTAGCAGGGACTTGAGGCTTTTGCCATGGAGAAGCAAGGCTGGCTAGGAAGGCTGTCAGCGTGAGACAGACACAAGATTTAGAGGACTTTAATTTGTGAGCGTATTTTAAATTTATTTAGCTGTGGGTAACAGAGGAGCAGTTCTGTTTTGGAAGGCCATGCTGGGAGCCCCCGTGCTCAATCCCTTCTTCCTGCTGTCCCTGCACTCTGGAATTCCCCGCTCCAAGGCTTGGTCCAATCTTACCATGTTTGAGATGGATGAGGAAGAGGATCAAGATGTGATGTGCATGTGAACCAATATCCCATGATAAAAGTATTCATTATCACAAGTATGTGCTAACAAAAATTTTTTAAAGTAGGAATAAAAAAGATAAGAAGCAAGAAAGGACTTGACCAAGGTTTCGAGGGTGATAGACCAGAAGCCAGGTGTGTTCATGCCCTGTTCCTTGTGTGGCACTACTGGGCCAGTCACAGGGCTAAACCCTGAAAACATGAAGACAAGTAAGATATATGTCCTCCCCTGAGGGGTCATACAGTCTGTGTTGGGGGAAAGTGGAGGAGCAGTAAAGACTTCAGCTGCAGCAGCGGCAGCACCATTCATTAGAATAGCTGCCATGCTTTCAGCCCATAGGGAGTGTACAAGCCTAGGCTCCACCCTCACTCTTGTCAACACTCAGTCCTTACAACATCCTATGGGTGGCAACTGCCACACTCTCTTTACACGGACAAGAAAGATAGTCCAGGGATTTTCACCTTATTTGAGCAGTAAAATCATTTCCTCAAGGAAAGTCTTACTGGAATTCCAAATAAAAACATCAGGGAAAAATCAAAGGCTTTCACTGACCAGTCAGTCCCTCCAAGAGTTTGGGGAAGCCTCCACAGAGGCCTTCTTTGGGCCTGGTTTAAAAACCTCTCAAGCCATCCAGTTCTGTCATTTTACAGATGAGTAAGTGGAGGCTGAGAGAAAGGAAGTAACTTAGCATCATCTGAGGAATGACCTTCAGAACTAGTGCTTTGTCCATGTCTTGGAAATGTTAGGCCTGTGCTCCATCCCTGACACCTCTCTTATTAGGAGTCAGAGGCCTTGTATCAACAGTCACATAGCACGATCTTCTGCTCATTCTGTTGTAAGATCAGATTTGCAGTAGGCTCTGTTAACAAGTGAGTTTCATCTCTTTCCTGCGCTGTCCTCCCCCACCTCCAGTTCCCTACAACACTGAGCACAGCACTAATTTGTAGAAGCTGCCCGTGTGAGCCAGCTAGATGAGTGTGGCTTGATGCTGACAACTTCAGAGTTTACCTTAGGAGTTCTTAGTTCTTCTCAGCTTATTTAATGTAATGCTTCATTTCTATAATATTCACTAGACATGTGACACTAGAAGGAGCTTTTAAAAATCCTAAAAATTAGGCCTTTAAAAAAATTCAACAGCACCTTGGGATGCAGAGGTGGTATACCTCTCCTGCTTATGTAACAAAGAGAGTTCTCCAGGAAATTGGATGGCTGCCCCTTTCAGGGTGGCCTTGTTGGGAGTGGCCTGCTGTTGGTCTCCACATCCCTCCTTCAGCAAGCTCTGGAGTTGCCACCTGCTTTGTCTCTCTCACTTTCTGCCTCCTTTCCAGGTTCTTCTGCCCAAACTGGACTTGATATGGATTTATTTCTTCACATTCTCTTGTGTGTGCTTGTCAATGCTCCAAGGTCTGTCTATGATTTTATTTTTTCTAAGGTTTTATTGTAAATCATTGGGAAAGCAATTCTTCTGGCAAAGATAAAAAGTGTGAGAAGCTCCCAGGATTCCAAAACTGTCTGACTTCCCCAGATCTGTGCCCCCGCTGGTCTTATTCACTCAGTATCCCATTCTGTGTGGTGCTGAGCTGTTCCCCAATGTGACCCAGCAGTGTCTCTATGGCTGGGTTTTCCAAACTGTTTCATGAGATTCCAGCTGGGGAAGTAGTATCTTAGACATGGCGTTTTGTCAGAAAGATTGAGGAATTCTGCTTCAGATCTATTCCTCTTGGAAATATCCATTGTATCACTACACAGATATCCACTGCACAACTAAACTTTTTCAGAGTCCTATGATCCCAAGTCTCATGTAACTGTTTGAACACCGAGTCTATTTTCTAAGAGGTTTATTTAGCTCAGTTTTGGAAGCTAAAAATCCAAGGTTAGGCAGTCGCATTTGCAGGGCCTCTGGTGAGGGCCCCTGTAGCTACATCACAACATGGCAGTCAGCTCACCTCGGAATGTGTACAAGAGGGAGGACTCACATGGAAATACAAGACATTGGAGAGCAGAGAGAGGCTAGTCTTGCAGTTCTTACAACAGCTCCCTCTGCAAGAATTAATTCATTCCACAAGGCCAGCACCAATTCTTCCAGAGCTTAGCACCTTCAGTGCCCTAATAATTTCCTGCTAGGTCTCGCCTCTGGAAGGTTTCGCCATCACAACACACTATACCAAGGGTGAAGTCTCCAGCACAGCAACCTTTGGGAAACAAACTATGTCCAAACTATAGCAAACACCAAACTCTTATATTCTGTAGCCCGTTAAAGACACGCTAGTTTGGAGACTACCCTGAAATCTCTGTCAGTGGGTCCTGGAAGCCTCTGAGCCCGTCATTAGCATCCATCTTGACTCCAGAATAAAGATCATAGATCCTCTTGCTTTTTTAGCTTCACTTGGGAAGCACCAAATTAGGTTGCTTTCCAGTACCCTGCACAAGGGCCTTTTCATCTATACCAGACCATTGTCAGCTGCTTATGCTTTCTTTGGAACTAAATGGAAGCGATTAAAAAAGGGGAGCCATTTATGGTATGAACATTGCATTTTTTGGGTCTGGTCAAAGGAATACGTTGGATTGAGCCACACCATTCTTAGAAAAAAGGATGACACAAGGGTTTCTGTATTTGGGAATTAAGTCCTAGTCAAGCCAGCTTCCACATGCTCAGAGTTCTCCTACAAATGTGCCTGCTGTCAGACTTACATGAGTAAAATCTCTTCTCAGCTTTCTTTTTTTCTTCTCAGCTTTCTGAAGCAGAGACTTACTTCGTTAGTTTAAACTTTGGTTTTAATTTATCTTAGATGGTTTCTAACAAATTAATGGCTTTAGATCGACTGATTGGTCTTTTCTTAGTGTTCATTCTTCTTTTCTGTGAAGCATTCCATTGGTGATTCCATAGATGGGCCATGGGACTTGCTTGTTGGTCTGCTACAAAAACTGCTGTGAGATAATGTTTATTGTATAAGCATGCTAGGCTGGCTGCATCGAAGCATCACAAACTGAGTGATTCAAACAACTACAACTAGTCTCACAGTTCTGGAGGATAGAAGTTCAAGATCCAGGTGTTGGCCGGATTATTTCCTGCTTAAGTCCATGAGGAAGAATTGGCTGGTGGCATCTTTTCTAGATTCTGGGTGGTTGTTGGCAGTCTTTGGCATTCCTTGGCTTGTAAAATTTCATCCTGACCTCTGCCTGCACTGTCACACAGCATTCTTCTTGTGTGCATGCTTATATTCAAATTTCCCCTGCTGTAAAGACACCAGTTATATTGGATTAGGGGCTCATCCTACTCCAGTAGGACCTTTTCTAAATTTAACTACATCTGCAATGACCCTGTAGGATTTATTTCCAATTAAAGTTACATTCTTATTTGCACTGTGGTGCTGGGTTACTGAAGTACTGGGAGTTAGAACATCATCACAGGGAGGAAACCCAATTCAATCCATTGCACTGATTTTATTCACAGTGTTACATTCCACTGTAGTGTTACTAATATTTAAGGAAAGGCTAATGGCCCAGGTCAGGTAGAAGAAAGGACACATAGGGGCAGACACCCACAGAGGTCATAGAGACTGTGCATAAGCTCATGTTTTCCAAGAGGAAAAGAGCCTGATTCTCCTCAGGGCTGGCAATAAGACAGCAAAAAGGAATTGGGTTCATTTGATGAGAAAGTCTTGTGGTATGCACAGCCCTGGGCCAGGTCCTGGGGAGAGGGAGATAACAGAAACCTAGACACTGTCCGTGGAAAGACCGGGAATGGGGGAGCAGGGAGAGGGTGAGAGAAAGATGCGTGTGTTGCATGGAAAGGTGTGGATCTTCACTCATGTTTTTATAAATCATAGTCATACTCATTACCACCAGCTACGAATCACCAAACCACACACCCTAAGGACAGCTTGTTGTAGAATTAGTCTGCCTTGATGTATAGTTCCGCCTTAGTGATTATCATTCTGGCAATTTATAAAGCATGCCCAGCTGACCATGGCAATAACAAGCATCACTTTGTTTGAGAGAAAATCTGAGGAGGGGCTTTCTAAGCTTATTCTCTGCTTGGTAGGCCATCGATCAGCACAGAAGCTCAGAAGACAGAGACGAGTCCTTCCACAATGTCCTACAGACGAGAGCTGGAGAAATACCGTGACCTGGATGAAGATGAAATCCTGGGTGCCCTCACAGAAGACGAGCTCAGGACTCTGGAAAATGAGCTGGATGAGTTGGACCCTGATGTGAGTAGGTGCTAAGGGGGCAGTGGTCACAGATGCAGGGCAGCAGTATTACCACCTGGGGTGGGGGAGGGTACACTTTTTGAGGCTGCCACTGCCTTCTTCCTTACTTGTCAATGGCACTGAATAACATTGTCTTTGTGGAGGGTTTTTCTAAGTGTTATATCACCGTTCTGAAAAACAACCTAGTGTGGTAGGAGGGATACTGACAAGTCCAAAGATCCTTAGTTGGCAAGCTGGAGACCAGGCGAGCTGATGATGTAGCTCTCTAGTCTTGCTGCTGGTAGGCTGAAGACAGCGGAAAAGTTTTAGTCAGAGCCCAAAGCCAAGGCAAAAACCCACCAATATCTCAACTGAAAGTGGCCAGGCAATAGGAAATCCCCACCCATGGAAGGGTCAGCGTTTTTGTTCTGTTAAAGCCTTAAGCAGATTGGGTGGGGCCCACCCCCGTTAGGGAGATCTGCTGCTTTACACAGTCTACAGATTTCCATATTAATCTCACCCAGAAGAACCTTCACAGATACAACTAAAATAATATGTGACCAAATGTCCAGGAACCTGTGACTCAGTCAAGTTGACTCATAAAATTAACCATCACAAGTCTGCCTCTTACCCACCACGTCTATCTCTTCAAACCCCAGTTAATGTCCAAATAAAAGCAGTAATGTGAGCCAGCGAGATGGCTCAGCAATCTAAAGCACTTGCTTGGGCAAGCTTAAGCAACTGCAGGGACCACCGTTCAATCCACAGATCCCAAGCACTGAGCCTGCCATAATAAAATAAATAATAATAATGATAATAATAATAATAATAATAATAATAATTAAAGCAGTAATGAGGTCATAATTTTGCCAACATGAAATGGCCATCCTGTGTACGACAGAAATCACACCAGCCCCTTTCCCAGGAGAGGTGAAACTCTTGAATGATGTTGATTCTTCTCAATATGCTGTTACATGAACACTGTAATGAAAAGTGAATGATGCTTAAGTACTGTGAAGTAAAGCCAGGGCTGCTCATGCTACATGCTAAGGGAACAAGGGAGGAAAACACAAAGATATTTAACACCAAACACGAATGCAGATATTTGTTAGATACACATATACATAACACACACAAATTCTTAAATAAGGAAGAAATTTTCATGACAATGATAGCTTTTATTTCTGTAAGTGGTCAAGTGGCGGTAAGTGGTATTTATAGTTCTGTTCCTCCACTATTAATTCTATATTTCCTTTACCTTCACAAGCTCCTCAGCTAGTTGTGGGTCTGTACCTGATACAGTGACCTAAACCTTTATTCTAGAACAATCTGGGCCTTTAATAATCTTGCCTAGATGGGATTGTCAGTTTCCACTGGCCTTAACGACAGGGCCTAGTGATACAAGAGATACCTGACAGGGTCTCCTGAATTCCCCACACAGTCTTCCTTACCCCTACTGCAGATTGACAGTCCAGATTGCCCTAGGAAGTCAGGATCAGCCAGCCTGTGACTCTGTAGTACCCAAGTGACCAGGTAGCAGTCTTAACTTCCTACGAGGTGGCATCACTCAGCCTCCTACTACAAAAGAAAACATTTCCTGTTGGAACTACGACTTCTAGGCAAGCAGAAAAGGGAACCAGAAGCAGTAATTGTGCCAATGGTCACTAGGGGCAATGGTGTGTACTGTCACTGCCATTTCCAACCTGGGTTTCTGGATCTGTGAGTCCTGGCCATGGGGAAATCAGCACCACACACTGGCCCATGGTTCACAGCATACTCAGCCTCCTAGAGAACCTTGCCACAGCTCCACAAGATACTGCCACCTAGCTGGTGCTGTGACCGAGTCTCAAAAGGTCATTCCCCTGTTCTGTCAAGAACATTATTTCTGGAGAGTGGGAGAGCTGTATTATGGAATTAACTAGTTGAGAAAGAAAGGACCAGGGCTGGGGAGATAGATATCTTGGTGCTTAAGTGCAAGGTCCCAAGTTTGATCCTTTGTACTGTACGCCATGCCAGCCACAGAACTGGGCGTGGTGGCACATGCCCGTCATCTTAGCACTAGAGAGGCTGAGACAGAAGGACCACTAGAGAGTCCAAACTGCATAGCCAGAAAGGAAGGACAAGTCTTGCTTGATATTTTATCACTGCGTGTCATAGCTGACACATTAACAAGTTTCATGCTCAGAGTCTGCAGCCAAGATATCCAGCACTAGGAGGTGGAGGGCTTCTGGGTCGTATGCCATCTGGCCAGCAGAGCTAAAGCCTGGGCAACACCAAGGAAGAGATTCCTAGGGGCCTATGAGGTCGGGTCTTCATCCCAGGTTTCCAGGCCAATGCCTGGCACAGAGAATGAAATAGTAAATGCTACTGAATTCAGTATATTTGCTTTCGACATATTTTGAATTAAAAATGGGAAATTTCAAGCCTTTAAAGAAACAAGCACTGTTTAACTCTCACCTGAAAGTGATCCCCAAGGAAAACAGTACTTCAGTAGCATTTCACCAGCCCACAGGTGATCACTAAGGCACAGGGAGCATGAGCCAGCAGGACAAATGACAAGATTAGGAGTTAAATGTCCTGCCTCTAGTGCTGTTACTATCTCTGAGACTCTGGGCGACTTTGGGTCCTTTGCTACCCTTCTTTAAGCTTTGGTGTCCCACCCAAGAAACGATGGAATTGTCCCTTTCAGGACTAAGCTTCCTTTGGTTTATAACCTGGTCTGATTTCCAGACTTGGTGAAGCGGCTAACTCAGCCACTCCAGCTGACTCAGAATCCTTAGGTAGGAGCTGGGTCTGAGGACCCTCGAGATGATGCCTCCTTCTGTCTTGCTTCCCCCTCACCGTCGCCTTGCAGGGGGAGATGCTTGCTCCCTGGTAAGGCTGTGCCAGTTGCTGGAAGGTGGCACTGGTGGATTGAGCCATGGGTCCCTCCTTCTCCAGCCTCGTCCCTTTCCATTAGCCTGTATTGCAGGGGAAACAAGCAGTGGAGACGAGGAACAATTAAGTTTCTGCTTCTTTTCTTTGCTATAAAACAAGTCTGCTTTAATTCTTCCTCTATCACTGTCACATAGAATTACAAGAGCAAGCAACTTTCAAAAGTGAGACTGAAAGGGGATATGGCTGCTTCTAATAAACTCTATAGACTTAGCTCAGGTACCTGCCCAGCAGCCCAGCTCCCTCGCTGGATCCCAGCAGGGAACCTTGGCAGTGAAGCTGCCCTGTGAAAGCCCAGGGCATGGGAAAGTAGATCGGAAACACAACAGACAGGTTGTTCGGAGAGAGGCCAGCTTCCTATGTGGGGAAGCTGCACGGAGCACATGATGTTGGAACCAGAACCTAGGATTTCCTAAGGCAAGAAACAAACACAAATAACTCCAGGCCCAGAGAAGGTGTCCTGTGGTGCAGGCCACGAGTGCAGGCCCTGACAGGGAGATACCTGGGGAGGAAGAATCTCTGTGGGATCTCTGGGCAAGGTCAAAAGTTACTAGCAAGGAGTGCGGGCCTCAGCAATGGGAGGGATGGCACTGCAGACGGGGGTTGAGGCATGTCTCAGCGGAGTGATTCAGTGTGAGCTTGGTGGCTTCAGGAGCTGCTCCTGGCACCAAAAGGAGGGGCTGGACAGGAGCAGGGATTAAAAGGAGAAATAAAAGGGATCATCGTGGGAGCCCAAGCGTCCATGTCCTCCCTAGCTGGCAATGGACAACAATTCTGAAGCTACAGAAAGGCCCTGTCCCCCTCCTGCCATCCTGCAGAGAAAAAAGAGGAGGAGAAGCGCACGGCCTTCAGGTTGGCCTGGTGAGCCCTTTTGCCCTATGCGAGTTGCTCTGAGCCCCTGGACAGGGCCCAGATTAGATGAGGCTGCGGTCGTAATGGGACATGTGGTGATGGGGATCAGAGCCCAGGTCCAGAGGGAGGAGGGAGCCTCCTCCACACTGAGAGCATGGCCACTCAGGACTGTGCCAAGGTCTCAGCTGGAAGCTCTGTTTTATCCCTAAATTCTCACAGGCTTCCTACACCAAACACCGGGGTATATGGCTGCCATAGCAAATTCCCAGGCCTGTGCGCCTCACACACAGCCAGCTCTGCTGCCCAGGTGAGTAGCAGGAAGAGGCTGTTCTGCTGGTGCCCCCAGAGGGACAGGGCACCAGAAGCCCCAAGGAATTATTGGCTGGCCAGCCTAGAGACACAGGGAGAGTCAGATTGCCCACAAGATCTGAAACCGTGCTCCAGGAGCCCCCTCTGGCAAGGGAAGAGCTGGGCAAGTGGGAGCCATCTGAGACTCCTGGGGTTTCCAAAGTGGCTTTTTCAAAGACTTCTTTCTCTCTTGCTTCAAGGAAAAGAAAAGCAACGAAAGACTATGGGAGATAACAAAACTGGTGGGTTTTCTTTCTCAGCCACACAACTGTTCCCTTCACTGAGATCAGCTGTTACCTGATTTTCAAAACAGTCTGTGCCTTTTGAAAGAGCCAGTGGGGCTCTCTTCTTCCCCAGAGCCCAACATTCCAGCTCCAGTTTCACCAGCATGCCCACATGGACCCAGCTCTGAAACTGTAGCTCTGGGCGAGGCCAGAGGTATGCAGCTCCTGCAGAGGGTGCAGGCGGCACCAGTTCAACCCCCATCTGATGGGTCAGGAACCCAGCCAGAGAGGGAGCAGACCCAGGGCAGAGCAGAACGTCGGGACCCTGGGCCCAGGCCACTGCCCTCGGTTCACTCCACTCTCCTCCTGCACCTATTTTTGGGTCCCAGTTGCTGATAGGGCACTGTTGATATGCAGGCGCTGCACTAAATGCCTTGAAGCTCTAAGGCACATAGCCGTCATCGCAATCCCAGGAGGCAGGCACTCCTGTAGCCCCATTCTACTGTGAGGACACTGAGGCAGAATGACTTACCCAAGGCCCCACAACTAAGCAGTGGTACAGCCCCAACATGGCTCTAGACTTCATGTCATAGCTACGTGTGATAGGCATCTTTGGGAAGGGCTACAGCGATGCCCTGTGTCTTTGCAACTAGAGGACTGTGTCTGAAAAAAGAATCACTTCTTTTCTTGCTTGAAGGAGCCTGAGACAGAAGCCCAGGTCCCAAGCCTGTCTACTGCAGACTTAGGCTTCTGCTTTTCCCTCTTCAGATTAGTTTCCCTGCTGGTCAGACGGACTCACTTGGCCCAGTTGGTCTCAAGTGCCTCCTCCAGCTCTAACTATGTGTGCTATCTCAAGCGTTTTCTGGCTAACTTCTTACCTGAACTCAGCAAGCACTTTAGGGAGCACTTTGGGATTATGCAATTGCTAAGCCCCAGTGTCATGTGACGAGTGGAGTACGAGAGATTGGAAAGCTGTTCTGTTTGCAGCAGAGGAGTCCAAACTTGTGCACATTTTTTTTTTAAGTCCCTGAAACTTTTACTCTGGAAAAAACTTGAGCTTATCATGAGATTGTTGCCCTTGGACTCCGCGGGAAGGGAATGCTTCATGTGCTCAAAGCCTCTGCTATTGACTGATTCCCCAGAGGAGCTCCTCTTTCTCCTCTCTTTGGAGTTAAGTGGATGCAGCTCTGAAGCAGAGCCAGCTCCTCGTGCTGGGCAGTGGGGAAATCAGGCAAGGCACACAGAAGTGTGAGGAAGATGAGCTGGACAATGGCAGGCCGAGGGCTCGGAGGGACCTAACGCCCACTGCGGAAAGCTCTCCATGGTGTATCCCATTGAGCCCTCTCAGAGGGTTCTGGGCTGGGCTTCATTTCTAAGAAGAAGAAACAGGCTTAGAGCAAGGAATTGACGTGCCCAGGATACTACATGGCCAGGGAGCCTGCGTGATTAATCAGCCCTCCTGTAAAGTGTGGGGGGAGCCCATCCCTGAAGGACCCCAGAGAACAGACAGAATTATCTGCAACCTGGTTTTCTGTTCAACTGGAGTCTGAAGTTGTTACATTATGTTCATCACAAATACTAGCCTTAAAAAAGAGAAATTCAGAATCCACCAATGCAAAGCCTTTAACTACCAATATTGCTTGTTTAATGAGACTTTGGGGAAATATTTTAAAATTCTTTCCATGAAAGGCTCCACGTGCTCGCAAGAGAACATAATCCCAACCTTATAGTGGAAGTGGATCCTAAGAAGTTATCCTAAAGCCAGCTGTTGGGAGTTTGTGACACAGTATAAGCACAGAAGCAATATTGGGAAATGCTAGGCTCTCAACAAAGCCCCAGGTCATAGTAACTGTTGTTCTCCACTGAGGTGTTCTCCTGTTATATGCTGTGCTATGCATTTTATGGACATTGTCTTATAGGATCTCCACCAGGATCCTCTGGACTGATCCTCAGAGGCTACAGTTCATGCTATTCTATAGATGAGCTTGTAGGCTTAAGGGCATCAAGAACAGCTATTGAGGGCTGGCCAAATAGCTCAGCAGATTAAAGCCCCTTCAAGCAGGTGCAGGGGCCGGGGGTTCGATCCCTGGGCCTGCTGTGCCAGCCCCTCCCCCCAGGATGCACTGAGACAGCAATTGAGACGGGGCGCCTGTAATCCCAGCTCTCGAGAGGCTGTAAACAGGCAAATCACTACCAGTCTGATCTAGTAGTGAGACCCTGAACACCCTGTAGAGTCTTGTTAAAATAAAAAAAGAATAGCTATTAAGTGGTGAGATACATTCAGACAGACCCTGCTTCTCTTAGCTCATGTTCCAAAGGTTTCGAAAGAAAAGGGCTACAAATTTCAGAAACTATCTTAGCCATACAAAGCATAGAGAGAGAGGCCCAGACTTAGGTAATCTCTCCTGGATGTGTGTCACTCCCTTGGTGCTTTATATCTCTCGCTGAACTCTCAGACCAGTTGCATGCATCTTACTTTCTAGTGATGAAAAATCAAAACAAGACTGGAGCTGAGAGAAGCGAAAGGACTTGCTCATGGTCTCATAACCAGGCAGCCAGTGCACAGGCCTCCTTCAGACTCCATAGAACCTATGCTCCCCCACACTAGGCCCCAGATGAGACCCCATAAGACACAGGGAACTATCGGCATCCTGGGAGCAGCCAAGTTTGGTCCACCGGTCTGTGGTTCTCCCTTGTAACACAAACCGGTGGAATTGCCAGCTGAGGACAGAAGTAAACAGTTGAGATGGAAAGAAATAAATCTCTCCTCTAAAAATAGGCACTCATCCTTAGAAACACTGCTGGCCAGCTGTACACAGAACTGTGGATGGTTCTGCTGGGGCTGAGCAAATCAGGCCAGGCCTCAGTGTGTCTCCATGCAACCCTTGACACCTCCGCACCCCTATCTGCACTCTGCTCCCTCTCTCTAGACTCCACCCTCTGCTTCTGCTGCCAAGGCCCCTCAGACCCAGAGCCCTTCACATCTCTGGTCTCAATCCTCTCATTTCTCCTAACCCTAACCCTAATCCTAACCCCACGCCTGTCCCTGTGGAGTCTTCCTGCTTCTCCCCTCCAGTGGCACCTGCCTAGTTCTGGGGACAGTGAGCCCTTTTACTTTTGATTTCAACATTTTTAACAGCAAACATTTTAAACATAAAGACAACACAATAGCCAAACATGGGGACACAGGCCTATAATCCCTGCACCCCAGAGGCTGAGGTAGGAGGATTGCCATGAGTTTGAGGACACCCTGGGCTACATAAGCAAATTCAATGCCAGCCTACACTGTACAGTGAGTGAGAGAGAGAGAGAGAGAGAGAGAGAGAGAGAGAGAGAGAGAGATATGCCTATGTTCCCATCATCTAGATATAACGAATGTTAACATTTTACCTTAATTGGGTTAAAATATCCCCAAAAGAAAAGATATTGCTATAGATGAAGTCTGAGCCCTATCTTTTCATTCCTTGATGTATGCCTAGGTTTTTTCACTCTTCTGGAAACTTCCTGCCTGTGAGGCAGCAGACCCAGTTACCCACAACTTCAAGTGGGAAATGGGTTGTTTTCTTGAGTCACATGAGAGCACATTTATTACCAAGGAAAGGGAGACTTGATATCAGGGTCTTCTTGGAGTCTGTCACTGTGGGTTTGTTAGTTTAATGACCTTGTGTTCTTCTCTATCAAAAGGCCCTGGGGTGGAGTAAGAGGGTGTTGGTGGAAATTTAGTCAACTCCAGACCACCAAAGGAAACATCACAAGGGCCTGATTCTCCAGCTTGGCGCATCCCAAATGGCCAGCAGTGAGCCTGGTCCCATCCTGCACACCTGCACTCTGGCACCTTACACAACGGCGCCCGTCTCTCAGACTTGCTTGAGTACTGCAGTCGCTGGCCCAGCAAGCAGCTCAGAACGGAAGGGAGTACGTGGAGTCAGGATGTCAAGACCATACCGTTGTTTCCCCAGCCTCAGCATCTGTGCTCTGAGAGTGTGGCAAGTTCCTAGCACCCTATGCTTGGTGCTGGGACTCAGAAGGCCAAGGTATAATCCAGCTAGTCACTGGGGCAGCCAGTCTCCTTAGAACGAGATATGGGATACATGTGGTATACAAGCTGGCAGACTGCCTTGGGCCATTTAGAAAGGGAATCCCTGGATCATGCAGGAGACCTGCAGGGGCCCCACAGACAGGTACCCAAAGAAAAAGTGAATGCAGAAGAGAAAGAGAAGTGGTGTAGCAGGCAGGGGGCACTGTAGGCAGAGGGCATGGCCTAAGCAAAGATGTGGCAGTGTGTGAGAAGGGACACAGTGGGGAACACGGAGGAACTAGAGCAGCTTTAGCAGACTGCTGAAGAAGGGAAGAAAGCCGGGGCAGAGAGGCAGAGGGACATTCGGCTCAGGCCCTTCAGGGCTCTCTGTTGCGTGTCTGGTAAGTGTGACTGTGATTCTGCAGTTCAGGGAAGCCTTTGCAATTGTTGAGGAGTGACATGGGCCCATGCAGGGTAACAAACTCTAACTGGCTACCAACATGGAAGGAAGCAGAGAGGAGAAGGCCTGGGCTGGGAGACCAACCAGGAGTCTGCTCCAACAGTCCCAGCAAGAAACACAAGGGCTTGGGAGAGGATGATGGCCAGGGACTAAGACTTTTTAGAGCACTGCAGCCTCAGAATGCCCCTTGCTCCTAACCTCCTAATGCTGCCCCTGCCATCTCCAAGGCCCCTGCACTTCTGCTTCCCCTGTGACACTTCCCTGCCTGTTGCCTCCTGCCTAGTTGCCCAGAAGGCTCAGGGCTGAGTGAGGCACCAGACTGGGTCCTATGTCTCCCCCTGGCTCCTCTGGAGCAGGAACTGCATGTCTGTTGTCTCAGGAAGCCCAGTGCCCAGCACAACGGGTACAAGAAACATTTTTCCCAGTGCATAGTAAGAAAAATAAGATACATGCCGCAAATGCCGGAGAGAGACAAAGTAGGCCGTTGTCACCAATACTTCCACCATAAACTAGCCTGGGATTTGGGCAGCAATTCGATCTCAGCCTCAGTGCCTCATGAAGCCTGGTGAAGATGAGTGTTGCCAGCCCCTCAGTGAGGTCACAGTGGCCCAGCCAAAGGCCCAGATCTTTCTGGAGAGAAAGTGAATGTAGGAGCAGGCCCAGAGTGCTTGTGCTTAGTATGTGTATGTTGGGAAGTTATAGTGGCTCTCCAAAAAGATGTCATGATTGTGGGGCATGAGTAAGATGAGCCTGCTGCCCTGCTGTGGTGGACAGAACAGAGGCGTGCACATGTCTAGGATGCTTGTAGTGAACTGTTTGAAGCAGGCGAGGAGAGTCAGTGGTGGGAGGGGAGTTTGAAGATGTTGAGCTGCCTCCGAGTTGCTCTTGCCCAGTGCAATAGCTCTGTGCCTCTGTGCCTCAGTTTCTCCATGTGCAACAGAGCTAGTGTGGAAAGAGCAGAGGCCTGGCTCCCAGCACTTGGAGGGGAGAACTAGGGCTCATGGTGGGCCACCTCTGGTTTCCAGGATCTATTCCTAGAGGAAGGCAGGGAGGGATGAACGTTTGCCAGGGGATGAAAGTCGCCAGTCTGGGCAGCAGACATCGTCTGATCTCAGGCAAGGTCTCTTCCCTCCCTGGCCTTGGATGCTGGCAGCGTCCAACACAGAGGCTGTGCCATTGTTCCAGTCTCCTCTAAGTAGGCCTGTGTGGTCCTACCACAGAAAAGGACCCCACAACTCCTGCTGCTCAACCTGCAGGAGGCACATCATTCATATCCTAACTCTTAGACATCATGGACTTATTTGTGAAAAGTAATAAAATCAGTTATTTTGTGCTACTGTGCAGAATTGGGTCAAGGGGTATTTTATGTACAATTAGCCACCAGTCTAAAGATAGCTGTGTTGATCTCAAGCATGTTAATTATATACAGGACCATCTGCATATGAAACCAGGCTTCCCGGCTGAGTGGCTATCCAGCTATACCATTTCAGGTTTTTTAGCTTCATTTCCCCCCACACACACAAGTGAAAAAGTTGACCTAGCTGATCTCTGAGACCTCAAAATTGTTAGGAGTCTATTGTCCTTCTAAAACATCATAGTATGTGCATATGCAAAACACACACACACACACACACACACACACACACACACACACTGACACACACACCCCTCTGAACAAACTCACAATGGTTCTAGCCAGGGTGGCTGCTCACACAGCCCTCACTATCTATAGCAATGATAACTGTGCAGGAACTTGATATGTAGCCTTGCTGGCATCTGTCCTCAGGGTGTGAGAGCCCTGAACAGCGCAGTTAAGGGTCTGTCAAAGTTTCCGTTGTCTTTGGACAACTAGAGCCCAGAACATGGAGGTGAGAGTGAGATGACGTTAACCCGCCACACCATACATCTGAACTTCATTGTCTTGATTATTGGAAGAAGTCACCATTTAAAACATCAAAAGTGGGAAACTATAGGAAACATTGCCTAATTTTTTCCAGCATGATTATTCCAAGAACATATTAAACTTCAACTTTCTATAGTTTAAAAGCCTCTTAATTAAAGACCCATACACAGTGACACCTCAGTTCTTTCTGATTCTGGTCGCAACCCATTTCTTTCCCTCTCCCGGAGCCTGAAGTGGACAGACGCCTAGTATTTGTGCCACAAGTAAATGCATAGCTTGACTCTCTCCACGTGGAATTTCTGTCTAACTTACACTGGATGAGGCAAAATGGGTGCCCATAGGGACTGAGACTGATTTGTAAATGTGTTTTATTTTCCCTGAAGATCATTTTGAAATTGTCTGGATACATGTCATATTTTTTATTTATTTATTTATTTATTTATTTATTTATTTACTTACTTACTTACTTACTTACTTACTTAAATGACCAGAGCATATTTATTGAGGGAAAGAAAGCTTCTGTCTGAGAGAGGGACAGGAGGGGGTCCTCGGTGGGTGGTCCCTCTAAAGCAGAGACTTCTCAGTCATCTTTTTTTTTTTTTTTTTTTGTGGAACCAGGGTTCAAACTCACAACCTTGCATTTGCCAGGCAGGCACTTGTGCCACGGAGCTATCTCCGCAGCCCCCACATGTCATATATTTAAATCAAGAGATTTCACAGATGAATACTCAGATCTACTGGCACCGCTCACGTTACTACATGTGAACAGTTCACCAGAGATGGGTGCCACAAGCGCACAAATGCTCCTGCGTGAAACTATCCCCACCACACGCCACTGTCTAGCAGCCAGAATTTTAGGCTAAGATCAGAGATGATCAGATACACCTCCTCCTTAAAACACTAATTTTTCTGTCAGCATGTGAGATCACCTGGATGTAAGTCTGTCTTCCTCACAGGACTACACTTCCAGTTGTGTGTAAGGATGGGAAGATTTTCTGAGTCTTATATACAAGGTTCTTTTCCAAAGCAAGTGTCACTCACAAGAGACCTATCTCTGGGTAAGGGCCTGTGTGTGACAGAACACATACCTACAGATTCCCCGAAAGCAGAAGGATGACTACTGTGATGGAACCAGAGTGTCCCGCTGAACTCACTGTATAGAAAGTACTTGGATTAGCTGGGCGTGGTGGCGCACGCCTGTAATCCCAGCACTCGGGAGGCTGAGGCAGGAGGATCGGTGCGAGTTCGAGACCAGCCTGGGCTACAAAAGTGAGCTCAAGGCCAGCCTCAACTGCATAGTGAGACCCTGTCTCAAAAAGACAAAAAAAAAAAGAAAGTACTTGGATTTACCTTTTGCACATTTTAAGATTAGGACCATGAGTCAAGTGCAGTGACACACGTCTATAACCCCAGCTACATGGAAAGCTGAGGAAGGAGGATCTCAAGTTCAAGACCAACCTGGAGGACTTAATAAGACTGGTCTCAAAACAGAAAACAAGGGCTGGGGATATAGATCCATGGCAGGAGCCCTGCCTAGTATGTATGAAGCCCTGAGTTCAATCCCCAGTATTCCAATACAGTGGAGAATTCATATCCATTATCTATCACTGCCGCTCTCCTATCTTTCCCCATTGCCTGAGTGAGCTCAGGCTGCACTATAATAAAATGCCACAAACTGGGTGGCCTAACCATTAGAAACTTGTTTTCTTCTCACAGCTCTGCAGTGTGGAAAGTCCCAGACCAGGGCCTGGCAAAGTTCACTTCTGGCAGCAAATCTCTTCCTGGCTTCTCACTGGTGGCTGCCTTTTGACTGTGTCCTCTCCTGGCAGGTGGTGGGCAGGAGGATGCTACTCAGCAAGCTTTTAAGGACACTAACCCTGTGGGCTCAGGGTGCTGCCTTAAGGACCTTATTTATCCTGAACTACCACCTTAGGAACCCTGTCTCTAAATATGGTCACAATGGGGATTCCAGCTTTAATATGTGAAAGGGGGTGGGGTGACACTGTTGGGTCTGTAGCACAGCCCCAGGCAACTACTAATTTACTTTCTGCCTACAGATTTTACTCTTCTGGACATTTCCTATAAATAGAATCGTATTATACATGGCCATTTGTATCTGGTTCCTTTCACTTACAATGTTTTGTTTTCAAGTTTCTTTAATCTCCTTTTAACGGCTGAGTAATACTCCTTTGTATGAATCTGCCACATTTTGTTCATCCATTCACCAGTTGATGGACATTTGATTTCTTTATACCTTGGGCCATTATGAGTAATGCTTCCATGAGCATCCATGAAACAAGTTTTTGGATGAACATATGCTATAATTTCTTTTTACCTGCAAGAGCAATGTCCAGGTCATGTGGGAACTCTGTGTTGAGCTTTTTCAGAACCTGGTGGACTCTTCCCCAAAGGGTCCATATTGTTTTATATCCTAGCAGAGTATAAAACTCCCACCTGCTCCACATCCTGCCAACCTTGGCATTGATCTGTGCCTCTTATGATGCTGTCCCAGGGCCTAGAAGGCAGTCTCTCACTCTAGGCTCGATTCTCATGTCATAGTTAGCAATGCTGAGTATCTTTTCCCGTGCTTCCTGGACATTTTTATATGTTCTTTGGGGACATACCTATCCCTTTGGCCCATTTTTAAATGGGGCTAAATACAGAATCCTAAGTGATATTTATGTGTTCTGGCTACTAGACTATTATCAGATGTAGGATTTACAAACACTGTGTTTTCCTCCAATCTGTTTCTTTCTTTTTTTTTTTGCCTTTTTGAGACAGGGTTTCACTATGCAGTTCAGGCTGGCCTTGAGCTCAGTTTTGTAGCCCAGGCTGGTCTCGAACTCACACAGATCCTCCTGCCTCAGCCTCCCGAGTGCTGGGATTACAGGCGTGAGCCACCACACCCGACCAATCTGTTTCTTTACTAATGTTCTTTGGAGCACAAATGCTTTTAATTATGATGAAGTCCAGTGCATCTATTTTTTTCTTTTGTTGCTTATTGTTTTTGTGTTATATCTAAGAAACCATTTCATAATTTAGAGTCACTATGATTTATGTATGTGCTTTCTTCTAAGAATTTTATACTTGTAGCTGTTACGCTTATATCTTTCATCCATTTTGAGTTAAAATTTATATACTTGTGAGATCACATGCTGTTTTCGAAAACAAGTTACAATAGCAAAAATGAACTTAAAAATAGACAAATTTTTTGATTTTTATTGGAATTAATGTGATATTTCATGAATATACCACTTAATGGAAAGAAAATAACCTCTAGCTTCTAATGAACCTGATAAGCTCAATATTTTCTTAAAAAGTTGCTAAACTACAAGTTGTTTAAAAAAAGACTTTCCAAGCTGGGCATGGTGGTACACACTTGTAATGCCAGCACTCAGGAGGCTGAGCCAAGAGGAGACTGAGAGTTTGAGACCAACCTGGTCTACAGTGCAAGCCCAAGGCCAGCCTGTTTAAAAAAACAAGAATCAATTTTTCAGGTTAGGGACGTATTTCAGTGGCACAGAGCCTGCCTGGCAAACATAAGTTCCTGAGTTCAATTCCTAATAACAAAACAAAAAAAAACTTCCAATATATTTGTATCGTGAAAGATTAACTTCTTTCAACAAATTTTATATTGTTCAAAGTATATCTTAACATGTTATATAAATAATATTTTGACATACATTAGACAGTTTTTATTTCCCTATTATAATTATAAGGTTTTCACTTAGTGCATTAGTTCGACGTGAGGGGTGACTTTGCCCCTCAGAGGACATTTGGTGGTATTTGGAGACAATTTTGGTTGCCACAAGTGGGGAGACAGTGCTACAGGAATCTATGTGATAGGGAGCTGAGGGGCTCCTAATGTCCTGCGGTGCTCAGCAAAGCCTCCACAAGGACATCTCAAGGGCAAGATGCCACTTGAGCTGAAGTTGAGAAATCCTGCTTTGTCTAAATCGCTCAGACCTACCAGCTAGATCCCAGCAGCAACAGATTTCTTTAATCACAATACTGAGCCTTTTAGGGGTCAGAACATGCCCCAGCCCCTTAATGCCATCAAAATCCTCTACAGTGACAAAAATCTTAGGAATTCGCTTAAGGGGCCCCTTGGGAAAACAGAAGCATTTGCTTTGAGGACTAAATTCATTCTGTATTTGTGTTCAGATATTTTAAATTTTAAAATATATTTGGCCAGGCATGGTGGTGCACGCCTGTAATCCCAGCACTAGGGAGGCTGAGGCAGGAGGATCGGCGTGAGTTTGAGACCAGCCTGGGCTACAAAAGTGAGCTCAAGGCCAGCCAGAACTGCATAGCAAGACCTCGTCTCAAGAAGACAATAAATAAATAAATAAATAAATAAATAAATAAATAAATAAATAAATAAATAAATAAATAAATGAATAAATAAAATATATTTGGATAAAGTACTCCTTATTACCTACATATCTGGGCAGCCAGCCTCTTGCTTAAGTGCATTCTATCAGGTTAGGGAACAACGATAATGAGGAATCATTATTCTTGGGTGTTCACTGGAGCAGGCACAGGCTCATCACTTCTTGAGAGACTTGACTTCATTTCCTTAACAAGCCTATGAGAACGTGACTGTCCTTATCCCATTTACTGCCACAGAACCCACTACACCATAAGATTAGGGAACTTGTCCAACATCATATATTTGTATCACTATGACTCCATGCTGGGGTTTAGGCTATTGGGGGACCAACTGTGACATGCAGCCATGTCACAAAGGGGCTGAAGCCTTCATTGCGGGCGCTGTGATCACACCCCGGCACCGGCAGAACAGTGAGGTATGCTTCCATTTATTTATGACACACCAAGCACTCTGCTATGAAGAGCACACACAGCCAGCCCTGTCTGTCTCTGCGCAGCAGCCTGGCTCCTCCAGGAGCATCTCCATCCTGGTGGACAAGATCTGAAGACACCAGCTGAATGAAAGTTGGGATTGTGAGGCTTCCTTCACTTGCGTTCGGGTACTCAGCCCCGAATCAGTCAAGGCTTGAGTTCCTACCTCCTAACTGGCTTCTCATCGAATGTTCCAGTTCTCAAATGTCTCTCCTGACTGGGGCCCTAAGTGCACTTGCACATAGCCCAGCACCAGACTTCAAGCCCCTTACCTTGACCTTGCCTTTTGTGGGCTCCGGCCACCAATAGCTCTCCCCAAAGTGGGCCATGGCCCATCCTCCCCATCTGCAGCCACTGCTGTTCCTTCAACAGCAGTCACAGCAGTGTGGGGTTAGACAGTGGGAAAACATCTCATAAGAATCACACATGCACTGACTGGTCCCGTCTCCTCCTGGGCTTCACGCCTCAGGGGGCCAGGCACACAGCCATCTCCATATGACTGTCTTCCTTCTTCTCCAGGGGGATGTAGAAGACAATTTGGGGAGAGTGGGAATGATAGGAGAAAGCATTTTGGTGTTATCAAGATTTTAGGTAGAATAGCTCTCCTAATTAGCCTGTTTGAGGGTACAAGAAGCAGCTGTGTACCAGCCTTCTGGTATGCTCCTCTAGCTCTCCAAGTGCCTGGGCACAGGAGGAGCACAAAGAGCAGAGATGAAGATGATCTCTCCTCCAGATCTGAGCAGGGACCCTGGGTTTTGTCTCTGAAATTCCTCAGGCCAGTCTTTCCTTGCTCTGAGCCTGTTTCCCCTGGAAGGGAACACATGTACATTAGATGATCTCTAAACATGCTCATCGCTTCAACTCTTAGAGGTTCTTGGAGCTGAGTTACAGTGAAGTTCATTGGGTGATTGAAGTCCACCCTAACGAGAAAGATGCTTAAGGAGTAAGTCCATGCCTAGTAGCCTGCCTGTGTTCAGAGAAGGGATCACAATTGATGGATGCTACTTTTCTTGAGAGACCCATCTCCAGGACCAGTGTTCAAACCATTTAGCAGCCAGAGTGTCCTGAGAACAGACCCATCCATGGGTCTCTCCACAGGGACTGCTAGAAAGTGCCTTGCCTGCCTGGTGGCTGCAGCGGGCCTTTGTCCTGACTTGGGGTGGGGGGTTCCCACCTCTTTATGTGTGACTCTCCATCCAAGGCCCTGCCTCAACTCCCTTCAGCTTCTTTCTCCAGCCTCTTGATGCACAACTGCTATAAATATCTTTGTGCCTCTGAACACCAGCTTAATCCCACCTACCTCTCAACAGTCATTTTGAGTGCCCTGCGTGCTCTGCCTCTGCCAGCCACCCTTGATCCCTTGCCTTTCAAGCATTAGAGGCAAGAACACCTGCTCCTCCTCTCCTCTGTGACCTTGGGCAGCCCCTATCCATTTTGGGCTTTCCAATTCTTTGCATGTAAAAGGAGGGACTTGGATGGATTCCATAGCTCTGAGGTCCTTGCTAGTCAATGATGAGTTTCTGAATTGCAAGTCTTCCTCAGCTGACCACTCTCTCTTTCTCTCTTTTTCTTTCTCTCTCTCTCTCTCTCTCTCTCTCTCTCTCCTTCTCTCTCTCTCCTCCTCTTTCTCCCGCCCCCAACAACGTCCATCGTAGAATGCACTGCTGCCTGCGGGCCTGAGGCAGAAGGATCAGACCACCAAGGCACCCACAGGCCCCTTTAAAAGGGAGGAGCTCTTGGATCACTTGGAAAAGCAAGCAAAGGAGTTTAAGGACCGAGAAGACCTGGTTCCCTACACAGGGGAGAAACGAGGTACTCAATGATGTTGCTCTTGTGAACATGTCATTCTCCAGGCATGGCTGAAGGCCACCTGTGTGCCAGACCCTGAGTTGGGCCACGTGTGTGGGGCACTCCTTGTCTTCATCCTTGTCTGGCCAAGAAACACAATCCCAGCTCCAAAAGTAGTGATGAATGTTGTAGTGTGATAGTGAGAAGAGACTAAAGAAAACTTCACCCAGCACATTAAACTTTTCCGTGAATCTCCCTTGATTCGGGGGTCCCGCTTATTTTTCACTCAAACCTATACACTTTTAAGAGTGGAAGAAGAATCTGTTGATAATGATGTCAGGACATGACACCCAAACAAGGACAGTCTGATGAAAATGTGAAACAAGAGGCGTCACTCTAACTTTTCTTACTCTCTCTGCTCTTTCTCCAAAGCTCCTTTCTGGCAGCTACAGCATCCCTGCCAGGCTCTCTGCTCCAGCCTAAGAGAAGCCATCCAGCAGTACCCAGAGGAACAGAGAGATAGCCCCTGACTGTTCACCCTTCCAGGCCTTCCAGTGGCCTCCAAACCACTGTGCCTTCTCTTGTGTCGTCCTTGCCCACAGGCATGAGGGCAGCATGTGAGGGAGGACACAAGTTTGAGTTCAGTTCCTTAAACTTTTCAAGTGCTCTTCCACCTTAGGACTTTCACAAGGACCCCTAAGTCTAGAACACTGGCCCTGCTGCCAGCTCCGTGATGTCCTTGTGGCTGTCTCTTCCTCTGCTTAAACCAGTATCACAGAGACATAGCCTGGAGTTAGGCCTGCTTTGACTGTAGTCCTGGTTCCATGACTTAGACATTTGAGCTGTGTGAGCTCAAGCGAATCACCTGTTTCCTCCTCCATAAAATGAGGGTATTGGAAATAGTATTGCCAGCCTCCTCAGGTTGCTATGAGAATTAAGTGCTTGAGGATGGATATGTATAAATCTCTTAGTGCACCTAACACTCAGCAAATACCATGTAAGCATTCACTGTTACTATTCTTTAGGTCTCAGCTCTGTTGTCTTCTCAGAGGTGCCTCCCTGACTGCCCTGCTAGCACTTGCAATCCCCCTGCAGCTCTCTCTGGGTTATTTTCCAGCCCAGGATCCTGTGTGTGTCCTCCATATCCATATTTTATCTGTATCTCTTTATTTATTACCTTTCTTTTTCACTAGCTCATTGCTTCCTGAGGGCAGGGACTTGGACTATTGATACTGACCCTGAGCACCTGGTCAGCACAGGACCTGGCATGCAGTTGAGTTAATCAGACAGTTGTTTATGAATAAATGAGATAAAGTAAATAAGTGTTTACTGCACCTGTGGGTTACTCCCTTGGAACACAAGCTCGGCACGGTCAGAACTATACTTGCCTTGTTTAACATTATACCTGCCTGCTTAATATACCCTCATGCACAGAAGGCATCTAATGTTGAGTGAAATCAGCACATCGAGTGAAAGCCTTCACTTTTATTGATTGGTGCTGTAGTTACTTGTTTCTTTCGAGTCCCATCCATCTCCCCACCCCTAATGATGCAAGCAGGGCAAGCCAGGTTCTGCAGCTGTGTCTGTCACCTCCATCCCTGTTGCGTTTTCGCAGTGCCCTGTACCAAGTAGCTACTGAATAAATCATAAAATAAAAAGACTCATTGAAGAACACATTGTGAAAAAGGCTTTGAGCCGTCTCATGTCCTGTAATTGGAGCTTACCCAGGTTTTACGGAAGACTGAAAACTTGTCATTTTATATGTGAATTATCCAGTTGTGCCAGCAGCTATCGAAGAGATATCTCTTTGCCATCAAATGAACTTGGCACAGTTGTTGAAATCAATATGCCTTAATGTTTACCTAGAGGATGAGAGGCGTCCAATCCTCTTCCACTATCCATATGTCTGTTCTTACGCCAGTACCACATTGCTTAGTTAAGTTTTTAACTCAGTAAATATGAGTCTTCTAATTTTGTTCAAGTTGTTTTGCGTGTGTGTGTGTGTGTGTGTGTGTGTGTGTGTGTGTGTGTGTGTGTTGCCTAGTTGTGACTTCTTGATATTGCAAATGTCAGTTGGGATTTAGAGAAGGGTCACACTGAATTTGCAGATTGCTTTGGGTGGTGGTGTCATTTTAGTACTATTAATTCTGCCAATTCATGAATTCAGAACATTTCTGCATTTATTTAGATCTTTAATTTCTTTCAGGCAAGTCTCATGCTTTTCACTGTGCAGGTCTCTCAAATTTATCCTCAACTGTTTGATACTTTTTTTTTTATGTATTTTAGGGAATGGTTTATAGGGTATTCAGGGTCTCTCTACGAGACTGGACTCCCAGTGATCCACCTGTTTACAGCCTCCCAAGAGCTGGGATTACAGGCATGTGGCACCATGCTCAGTCTCAGTTGCCATCTCAGCATGCTCTGGGGACGGGACCCCGCATGGCAGGCCTGGGGCTTGAACCCCCAGCCCCTGCTTGCAGGTGCTTTAATCCACAGAGCTATTTGCCCAGCCCTGGATACTATTGTAAATACAATGTGTTCTTGATTTCCTTTTCAGATTATTCATTGCTGGTGCGGAGAGACATGGTTTATTTTTGTATGTTAATCTTAAACCCTTCAAAATTGCTGCATTTATTAGTTACAACAGACTTTTTCTATGCAGGAATTCAGTTTTGCCCATATACGAGCATGTCACTTGCAAACAGAAATAATGTTGCTTCTTTTCCATCTTTCCCTTTTTCCTGTTCTTTTGACAAGAACTCATAATGCAGTGCTGAACAGCAACAGTAAACGTGGGTGTCCTGTCTTGTCCCTCATTTGACGGCCTGGTACATGAGAAGCATTCAATATATGTCTCTTCCTCTTCTTACAAAGTCACAAAGGCTATAGGTGGGGACCCTACTCTAATGACTTTATTTAATCCCAGTTACCTACCCAAGTCCCCATCTCCACATACCATTAACACATGAATTTAGCCATTCAGTTTCTAACACTTAAGCTTTGGGGAATGATAGACAAACCACAGCGCATATTCAGTTTCTCATAAACAGAATGAAAGTGTTCATGAGGCTTTGTAGACTTGCCTTTCTCACCCCATTGATGTTGGGCACTTTCCTTCTTAGGAAGTAGCAACCTGCATTGTCCTGCATAACTGCTGGAATCCCGCGGGGAGGGAGGCTACGCAGTAACTTCCTCATCAGCCCCTCCTGGTGGACACAGGGTGACCATCCTCGTGACTGCCACTTTGTTTCCGCATTTTGTTAAGAGCCTGGCACTTTAAAAATAGAATGTCTCATGAGGCAAGAAAATGTTTTTTGTTCTTTTTTGTCTTTCAATAATCTGAGTGTATTTTGTTTATTTTATTTAGAAATCTTTACAAATTTTTCTCCCATATTAGAACCCTTTGCTAAGGTATCCCAGACCCTGCCTGGCATTCTATTACATTTTCCTTTGTATTTTTCCCTACTTAGAGGTTGGCCATTATTTTTTGGTAGACAGCAATATATTTAAGCCAAGTTATAAAGTCTTTCTTCAGTTTAAGGGTGCTATGTTATATCCTTAATTTCAACTCCATGGGCAAGTTGGTCCCCATAGGTACTGTCCACAGGGAAGACAGTCCACAGTAGCTGTGGTCCACTGCCAGGGGTTCCCCACTGTAGTTACACACCCTGACAGACCCCATGTATTTACAGGAAAGATCTGGGTCCCCAAGCAGAAGCCAATGGATCCTGTGCTGGAAACCGTCACCCTAGAGCCAGAGCTGGAGGAAGCCTTAGCAAATGCCTCAGACGCAGAACTCTGTGACATTGCAGGTAAAAAGACATTCCAGAAGCTCCCACATGTCTTCGAAGGCTTGACCCATATATGTAGGGAAGCTTGTTTGGTTCATAGGATATGGATATGGATATCCTATTTCTAGTAGGAGACCAACACTGCTAAGGTAAAAACTTATTATGCAAAGCCAAACTGAGGAAAATAAAGATAAAAGCATCCAAGCCCACCCTCCCACAGAACCACTGTTGCCACAAAATTCCCCTCCCCAGAGTTTGATTTTAGGCCTGTGATGTAGAGAGGCCACATGGGCCACCAAGGTAGAGACAGTTGTGCATGAAAGTCTGGAGTTCAGGATGGAGATCTGGGCATGATTAGTGTCACCAAGCTTGGAGAAAGCTACATGTTGGGACTTGGGCTCTGGAGGGCCAGGGCTGGCTAGCATAGGAGTCTTTCATAGGAGGGAAGTCATGGAAAAGGGTCGCATCCAGTACTGAGGCCAGTTGGTCACTGACGGACTGGAGCCAAAGAACAAACCAAGATAGGCAGACCAAGAACTTGGGAGACAGAGTGCAGGTTCCAGACCAGTCAGGGGACTTGAAGGAACTGAAGCCAGAGTACAGGCAGGCTACAGATGTGCCTCATGACACCTGCCAGCTTCTTGGCCCCTCATGGAAGCCACCTGTGGCCCCCAGGGGGTTGGAGACAGGGAGAGGGTGCTCATCTGCAGCAGGGCCATGGGAGGAGGGGAAATGACTCAACTGTGTGCAAGGGTAACCCTGCACAGTGGTTGGCATAGCAACTAGGAATCCAGGGAGTGACCAGGAAGAGTAAGTATGTAGCCTACATCTGGACAACCCCTTCCTCAAGAGACCTGAGTTGTGGGGAAAGACCAGAGTGCAAAAGAAGGCTTTCTAAGAAAGGTTTCTATTCCTCCTGAGAAGCTCAGAAACAGTGCCTACCTAACCTTGGGGCCCTGAACATCAAACCCAGGAGGCCAGTTTGCTTTACGGTCAAGGCTGTGTTTTGCCAGAAGCCACGAGCCATATGAGAGCCTACCTTCTACAAACTCCCCCCTTAGATGAGGGGCCCCTTGGCTTCAGGTTAGTTTGTGCAGCAGGAAGACTGATGCTGCCATCCCTCGCCTCCACATTGCTGTGGAGCTGTTTTTATCCTGCACTTTCTCCTGTGATCACCCCTCGTGACATCACTCCCCTCATTAAGCAGCTCCCCGGGGATTATCAAATGACTGCTGTCAGAACCCTGGCTCCTGCCAGCCTCTGAGCCAAAACAGAACGGTGACACTGAGCTTATGTTCTGCATTGTTTTCTTGAAATCCTTTCTCTTCATTTGTGTTGGCATGCTGGTTGGTATTATCTGTCTGCGATACCTGCCCTGCTGATGTCTGGGAAGGAGTGGGGCACTGAGTCTGTTCCAGCATTAACAGGCTGCTCCTGCATGTCTGTTCTTTGACATCAGCCGCTGAAAGATGGCAGTGCCTCTGGGGAAGGGGAAGGAGGGAGCATTTGCTGAGCACCAGTCATGACCCAGGTGGCATGTGAGTTGTTCTCAGTACCTGCTGCACTACACAACCTCAACGGTCCTACGGAGTAGATTCCATTATAGTTTGGCTCCCAGGGCTAGGTCATCTGTGCAGGGCCCAGATGATGCTTGACCCTGTGGCCTTACAGGCTAATATCCAGAGCAAGACAGGCTGGCTCCAAGGCTGGAGCCAGAGAATGATGATTGGGCTTTGAGGCCTTTCTCAAGGAGGGGCTGGCTATGGCCATGAGTGTGGATAGCTAATCAGAGGGGGAAAAGCATTGAGAGAGTAGGATGGGGGTCTCCAGTTCACCTGTAGGCTACTTGCTCAGCTCCTGGCAGGGCATTACTGTCAACTTATCATTCATTGTTCTCTCATGCACACAGTCTGGGCCTTACCCAGGGCCTCTTACACACTGTTTGCCAGGCTCCATACCAGGCATGGTGAAAGCGTCCTAAGAAAACAGCCTGCTTCCTGCCCTCAGATGGAACCAATCTAAAGAAATGTGACATGACAAATGATAAGAAAAGAATGGGGAGGACACTTGAGGAAGAGTTGAGGGAGGTGAGGAAAGAGATACGGAAGGGGGACCTATGGGGAGGTGAGTGGAGTGAGCCGGAGCAAGCTCAAGGAGAAGGGTCCAGAGTGGGGGTAGTGCAGGCCAGTGGCTCTACTGCGGGCTGAGCAAGAGGCAGGTCCTTCTGAGCTGTCTCGCTGCTGTGTGTGGAGCTTAAAGTGTGGTGACAGTAGAATCCTGGAGGACTCTGGCAGACGTGACACACTGCACAGGTAAATGCATCGTGTACACACTCCTTGATTCACTCATTGAATGAGTGTACGTTATGGACTCCTACTTACACTGAGGTTCCTCAGATCCCATCTCTGTTCTTGGGGATCCAGGAGGTGATAAGAAGGACCCATCAAAAACTCATAGATGTCAATGTTAAAGAACCTCCCTGCCAAGGCGCTGAGCGGAGTTCATGGGAACTCCAGTCATGGCATGAGGCCGTGAACTCTGTGGCCATGGGTTGTAGTCAGGGGCCACTGAGAATCCACTGGAAGCACTTGGAATTTTCAGTGCTCCTGTTCTCTTAGGTTGGAAATCTAGCTGGCCTTTCAGGACCTCTCCAGTGAGGCAGGGCCCAACAAGGAAGTGGGGTAGGAAAACTCATCTTCAGGGAAATACCTCCAGGCCACTCACCCCATAGGGCAGCTCGTTAGCACCAGCTCTTGACTCTCAGCAGTCCTAGCCAGACAGATAAACCCTAAGTCCTGGTTACTTTCATGCCCTTTGACACCTGCACTCCCTTCTGCAACTGTTAGGTTACAGCCTATCCAGGAGCAGCTCCACAGCACCCAAGGCCTGGGCTGCAAACGGTTTCTCCCACCTGCCCCAGGGTGCAGGCACACACCTTGCAGCCACCTGTCCAGCGTCAACCGAGCTGTCAGCAGCTGGAGAAGCTGGAGATGTGTTCTGTTATCGCCTTGCATCCCGAGTGGAATTACAAACGCAGTGATCTCTGCCAAAGAAACAGAGAAAGGAAGCAGAACTCAATGTTCTTTTTCTGAGTTCAAAAATAGTCCTTTTTGAGTTTTGAGGAAGATCTAGACTTAAAAAAAAAAAAAATCAAGTTTTCCAGTGCTAAATGCAGCCTTGCCAATATCTGCAAAGAAAGAAGCAGCAGGCACTGTGGCCTCGCTGTTTGTTCCCACTGCTCACTGCTGGTACCTGGAGTGCACAGAGCCAAGTGAGGGACACAGTCACAGCTGTGCACCTAGGTCTGGCGCAGGTGATGCCAGCCACAGACCTACTGGCGCCATGCTCAAACATGGCGGTTGACTGACCTCAGCCACTCCTTTCCAGCCCACTCACTCCCTTTTATCCTTCCTCCCTCCCTCCCTCTCTTTTTCCTTTCCTTTCTTCCTTCTGAAAGCCCTAATTTCCTCTGAATTGCCAAATGGTTTTATTCCTCCGGAGGCCTGCTAATGACATAGATTACTTCCAAAAGTATATTTAATTGGTCCTTAGAATTCCCAAGTTGAGAGGATATGTTAGAACTATAGAACTGCTAGGGACCTGTAGGTGGAATACTAACTTAGAGCCAAGAGTGTCCTTTCTGAAAGACTCTCGTAAATCATTTCCCTAGAAAATGAGGAGTTCAGCACACTGGCCTTATACGTTTACTGTAAAAAGATACAAAGAGGATAAAAACACACAAAATGACTGTGTGGCTTGATACACTTTAAGTGAGATCAGCAGCCACAGGAGGCTACAGCTTTCATGAAATTCCCAGCAACCTTTTCAAATTCTGTTTCCAGACACATGCGCTGCTATGTGTGGGAGCCAGAGGTGTCAGCTCCAGAAGGTGACTTGATGATCTGACTCACCTGCCTCTGACTCAGGCCTTGGTTCTGGCTGCCCACGTCCATGCAGCCTAAATGAAAACCTGGAAGGCTCAAAAAACTGCAGATGCTTCCTTCCCTACCGCTCTATAGTGATGAACAGGCAAACCTAATTTTAGCAAATACTCTTGGGAGGGAGAAGCAGCCGGGACTTTGAGACCATCTCATATGAGGTTTTCAACATCCACAGATTATCAAAGTGGCTCAAGGAAATTTAAAAAAAAAAAAAAAAATCTCTCCAAAGACTTGCCCAAGCTGATCCAGTGAGTGACATGACTGAGGGTCACGGTCTTACCTTACCCCTGGTGGGGTCAAGGATACTGAAGCCCAGTAGGGAGAGTACACATCCAAGGTCACACTGGGATATAATGAGGAATAGAAATTGGCTCTTCACAAGAGCTCTTCTCTTACTTCTCTAGCTGGTACCTGTTGAAATACCTAACGAAATGGCTCAGGGATTTTTAAAAAATTATCACAGGGCCAATGAGATAGCTCAGCAGTCTAAAGCACTTGCTTAGGCAACCACAGGGACCATGGTTCGATCCTTGGCACCACATGCTGTGCCAGCTCCACCCTCAGAGCAGGCTGAGCCAGACATGATATATATATATATATATATATATATATATATATATATATATATGGTTTTTAAAATATCATCACTAAGTAATTACCAAACATATGATTTATTGTAGAAGAAGTAGATAAATAATATTCTTCCCTGGCTTCTGGGAGCCCACAGCCCAGCCAAGGAAGTATGCATGTATATAGATCTCCCTAACACCAGGCACTCAAGGGAGAAATGGAGAGGGACAAGGAAGAACCCAGCAAGGCTCCCTGGTGAAGGAAAGGTTACTCCAACTCTCAAAAGGGTAAGCTAGACTGGTTAAATACAATTCAGGCTGTCTAGTGGAATTTGACCTTTAGATAAACAATATACAAGTTTTACTGTAATTATATCCTAAATATTGAACAGGATATACTAATCTTTTTAATCGTCTATCTGAAATTCCATTTCACTGCATGTGGAAAATCACCCACAGAAGGGACAGCACTGGCACAAGTAGAGAAGTCTCTGAGATTGGTGGTTTGTGTAGCCAGAGCAGGAGGAATGTGTGCTGGAGACACAGGGAGGACAGGGAAAGCCAGGCTCTGGGGTGGAGCCTGGCCGTCAGAAGCCACCATCCTCCCATCAGGACAGCCCTCAGCCTTATGCTTCCTGAGCCTATGTCCCTTCATAATGAGTTCTCTAATGAGTTCACAGCCAGAACTCAGACCACATCACTCTCTGCTCAGACCTTCAAAGGCTTCGCAGGCTATGCCTAGGAAAAACATTAAAACTCATTTACCCCGTGAGACTCTTTTGGATCCAACCATGTCCTTGTGATATGATCTGAAGGATGGTGGTGCTGATTAAGGCAGTAGTGCTAGGCAATAATTCTCGGCCTCAGCTGCCCACGAAACTCTCCGAGGAGCTTTAGAAAATGCAGCTGCCCACACCTCAACCCCAGAGACTTTAGGTTAACTGGCTCAGGGCACACTTGCTCATGAGGAGTTTCAAGAGATGCCCAAGTGTTTTATTGTACAACCAAATTGATCTAATGCTTCTTTCCCTGGGAAGTATAGAGCATGAATTTCAGGAATAGCGGGTATCATGACCACCGCTGCCATTACTGCCCTATATCCATCTCTTATCTTCTGATATGACCAGCATTCAACACCAGCCTCACCCACCTGCCTCTGGGCCTCCCTACCTGCCATGCCTAGTCACCCTGCTCACCAAAGTGCAGTACCTCTTCTATAGGCACTCACTTCACACCCCTTTCCCCTGGCAGATTGCATAAGCAAAGCCCTGGTCTTTCTCTGTCTACTCTGTCCCCCTTTTTCCCTCACCCAGCACACCCTGGAGACCCTCAGTAAATGATCAGGGGAAAAAATGGCCGAGCATGGGATGATGAGGCCATGTAAGCATTTCCAGAAAAGTCTTTCTGATTGCTCAGTGCTGAATCTGGGAAGGTAAAAGAAAAGATGGACGCTAGTACACCAGTGACTCCAACGTTACGGTGATACAGAGATACTCACTGGCTAATGATGCAGTGGCTTCTCAATAACCCCAGTGTATGCTGCAAATGTTGTAAGTCCACATTCATTTTGTACCCTAGCCTTCCCAGCACCATAGCTCAGGAATACAGTATGCTACAGAATGCCCATCGTCTGTCTTCATGACTACGGGGTTGACTGGGAGCTGCAGCTCACTACCACTGTCCAGTGTCTCTAAGGAGTATTTTGCTGAAGACAGCTAACCTGGGAAAAGATCAAAATTCAAAGTATCGTTTCTGCTGAATGAATATCCCTTTCACCTGATCATAAAGTCAAAAATCTTAAGTAGAACCACGGTAAGACAGGAAGCCACTGTACAGCTGAAAAATGAGAGGACCTCAATCAGGACAGAGGCCATGTCATGGAAGGTGGGCAACGTGGAGACCTAGGGAGGCTGAGTGGCTTGGGAGAGGGCAGAGGGGCCAGAGCATGGGACCCCTACTGGAAAAGACTGCCTCTGTTGAGCCACGTTGGGCAGAACATGCCATTGGGACCACGGTGGGTGGGGACGGGGGAGCTGCGAACATGAGGTCAGCACCAAGTGAAGTCCAGAGTGGATGAGATCGGTGAGTAAACACATCCCACATTTGAAGACTCATGTAAGTGTGTCTTGCCATTTCTGTGAGCAGAGTTCTTGGGATGTGGAAAGTGGGTCCCCAGCAGACATCTCTGTCTTCAAGAGCACAGTCACTCATCAGCCTCCTTTTGTCCCCGCAGCTATTCTGGGCATGCACACACTCATGAGCAACCAGCAGTACTACCAGGCCTTGGGCAGCAGCTCCATCGTGAACAAGGAAGGACTCAACAGTGAGTACCGGGCCCGGCTTCCTGGCACCATGCCCTCAGCTGGGCCTCACAGCTGGCCCACGGGGCGGCCTTGGAAGGCAGCCTTGTCTTCCCGGCTCATTTCCTCTGCTTGCTGATGCACTGGCTCTTTGCAGTTTCAAAATTTTATGTGGTCAGATTTTCCCATTTTCCCCTTTGAGTCTCCTAGCATTTTGTCTTTTGCTTATCTTCATCCCAGTATCATAATTTCATATTTTCTTCTAAAAGCTTTAGAGGTTTATTTCATGTATTCCACTTCTTAATCCACCTGAAGTTCATGTTTCTGTGTGCTGTATGAGAGTAAATGAGAGTAAATTCCATTTTTTAAGCAGTGACAATTGTCTCACACCATTCTTTGCCAATTTATCCTTTTGCCACGGGTCTAGATCGCCTCCTTGACCACCAGTTTTTGCCTTCCTCTTCTGTTCTACTGTTCCACAACCCCCTTTGCCTTTTTCTGGGCTGATACTACGTTGTCTTTGTGCCACTGCATTGTTCCACCCTGCTATTTTGGCTCCAAAGAGAAACAAGCAGTAACTGTCTTTCCCTTTGGAAGAAAGATGCATTTCTTTACCACTTGGGGTTTTCCTTATCCTCACAAGAGCCCACTGAAATAATGAACATAGGTGGAATGAGTATCCTTATCTCACAGGCAAAAGCCTGAGGCTCAGAGTTTGAGGAATTAAGGAGGTTCAAGTTTGCAGGAAGCCAAAGGCAGGTGCCAAAGAGGGCCAGTCCTCCTGGCTCCCTTGGTGGGCGTTCTCTGATGCATGGCTAGCCCTTACCATGTGTCGTCTTTCCATGGACCTGAAATCTGCCTGCACTTCCTTTCAAAATGATCTTGTATTTTGTTAACCACTCTAGGTGTGATTAAACCTACACAGTACAAGCCTGTACCTGATGAGGAACCAAATTCAACAGATGTTGAGGAAACACTGGAGCGGATAAAGAACAATGACCCAGATCTTGAAGAAGTTAACCTTAATAATATCCGGGTAAAGTCCCATGATTTCTCGTCATCTGCGTGTAGGAGGGTGCATGCCCAGTGATCCAGGCTGCGCAGAGCAACAGGATCCTGTTTTTACTCTGGATATTTCTGAATCAGGAATAGATGGAAACTTTTATGAACCCCCAAGTGTTTCGGGACAGGGGTTCTGGACAGCATAAATAAGCACATCCCACAGTCCTGGTTTCTTTTGAAGGATGACTTCAGGCCCAGATGTTCATCCTGGGCCAACTCAGCCCTGATCTGGAAACCTGCTATGTTGCTCGAAACACAAAGATTCTGTGAGATAACACTGTGAGTCAGAACCATGCTGCAGCACGGGATCCCAAGGCAGAAGAGCCCCGTGCCCACCAGGCTTGTGTGGTCATCATACCCTGGGTAGGCCCTGCCCTGACCTATCAGTGCAGCTGCTGGACCATGTTCACTTTCAACCTCATTTTACAGCCATAGTTGGGAGCTGTTGGCCCAGATGCCCAAAGAAACATCAGAACTGTCTGCCCCGCATCTCTGTGGCATTTCCCTGTGTGAACATCCAAGCAGAGGAGGGACTGGTAGACAGTCGCCCCTCCCAACCCCAGACAGGCTGCAGGAGGAATTCGGGGGCAGGAGCAGCTGCCTTCCCACCTGCTCAGCTCAAGGCCATGGGATTAGTTCTGGGAGGGTGGAGGGAGGTAAGACAAGACGCTAGCCCCCAGATAGCTCCCCTCCTCCTTCCTTTCTTCTCCATTTTCTTTCGGTGGCTGCCAGTCCCGAGGCACAATCAGATTGGAGCCCTGTTTGCCAGTGTTTTCTCCTCCACCTGGCTCCCTGCTCTCCTCCCTTGGGAGCTTAAGTGACACTCTGAAATTCGAGCTTGGAGAAAACACAGCCAGGCCCTCTCGCTGTGCCTCAGTTGTTTGCTGTGTGCCCAAGAGACACTGGCACAATTCAGAATTGTGCATTCTGGCCATGAGCCACATGCTGAGGCTTTGGCCAGTCCCCTTCTGTTCTATGAGGCATCTGGATCGGATCAGTGGTATTCACTCGAGGAGAAGAAAGGGCACGGATCAATGCCCAGGCCCACTCCAAAGCTAGTTGTGTTATCCAGGGTAGGCCAGAGCCCCGGCAGAGTACACGAATTTACCAGGCCCTGCTGAGGTGCAGCAGGGCAGAACCCCAGCCTTGATGTCTCTTAGTGTCTACTGCAACTCCCTTCCTATTTTCTGGGAATGGGTACAGGCGCTACAGTGATACAGACACCTTACTAGTGGCTGAGATAGAGGCCAGAGGCCAGCCCAGCCTCTAACTCCAGTCCTAAGCCTTTGGCACAACACTCTTCCTCCCTCCATGCCTTGATTTGTGCCTGTGCTTAGTCCTCCACCTGCAGGGAAGAGAGCTGTGAGTCGTGCTTAAAATTTCAGGTGTTGTTTTCTATCTGTACACTGCAAAGTTCTCCCCATATCTTAGCCACTGGGGACAAAGTCCGTTCAGCATTTTGGCCAGAGATTTGCTAGGTCTCCAGGAGGGGCCAGGCTGCCCCCTCCCCTTCCTGGCAAGTGCCATTGGTCACTCTGTTCCTTTCTTTCTACAGAATATCCCCATCCCCACCCTTAAGGCATATGCAGAAGCCCTGAAAGAAAATTCCTATGTGAAGAAATTCAGCATCGTTGGGACCCGCAGCAATGACCCCGTGGCGTTTGTATGTAATCTCTGTTCTTCTGTATGGGCAGTGGGGGTTAGGCATGTAACCTTGAGAGCAGCTCTGTCCACTACTGCAGAGCCCTGTGGTGTGATGGCGGGACCAGGCTAGAGCCAGGAGGGAATGTGAATGCACGGCCTTCTCCCAGCACCACCAGTCCTCACCTAGCTAACCCTCGCAGACACCCTGCTACAGGGGTGTGGGTCTCCTCACCGTGCAAGAAGAGTTAGAGTTCAGAGACAGATCAGCCAACTTGCTTTGTCTGAGGTCACACAGCAAGTGAGAGGCAGACATGGCATTCAAATGAAGCCATATGTCCCCTACTGTCCAGTCACGCTCTACTCAGTCACTCAGCTTCAGAAAAGGCTCTTGGGCCTCAGTTCTTCTGTCTCTAAAATCACTTCTTCATCAACAGATTCCAGGGACCAATTTCATATGATTTTGTGCACCCATGTCCTAACAGACACTGATGACCAAATTACATTGTACTTACTGTTCAGTGACCATTAATTCTTCTTTAAAATATTCAAAGCACATTTATTGAGGGTCTCTGGCCCAGCAGGCTCTGAGAATCCAGCCGTGGCCAAATAGTCAGCTCCCATGTTCATGTGCACGCTGGTCCCCTTGGCTGTGTGGACACCTACAAAAACGGCATGCTGTAATTACTACAACACTAGGAACAAGGAAAAAGTACAGGAATTAGCTCAGCGGGGATGGTGGCTAATCATTTAGAAGCAATCAGAAAATTCTTTCCTGATTTTTAAAATAGGCAGGACAATTTTATTCAATGTTTTTGAAGCGATAGAATTTCCTTCAATATTTCTAAAATGAGGAACAGCTTTTGAAATCCCCCTCACTGCCCGTGGGGAGCCTCTGGATCAATGACCCCTGACCTCTGTGGATTCTGAGTTTGCTGACATGAGCATTTTGCCAGGCGGACAGCTAGTGTCAGCCCATTCATACCTGTATATGCAGTGCCAAATACTGGAATGTCTCTGGGCCAAACACACTGCACAGCTCTGGGAGCCCCCCACACACACTGCTTGCTGTATGCCCACCTGTTCTTTTATGTGCCCTACTAGGACTTAGCATGTAGCAGGAAGGGACCTCTAGCATTTGCTTGGCTGCCAGGCTTACGTCCGATACCGTGCCTACTGGTGCTTGGGTACATGGAGGTTAGGCCATCCCAAACCTTTCCTGGGGCCCAGGCAGCTTCTGGAGAGAGAGGACACAGACAGAGCCTCCCAGTACCTCGTCAGAAGGCAGGTCTGGTCATAAGGCAAGCTGACACACCATCTCAGGGCACACTGCATGGGGAGGAGCTCAGGAAGGGTGATAACGTTAGCACAGAAGGCCTTCAGGCATCTGGTCCTTCCCAGTTAGCACACATGGGCAACACAATGCAGCATGCATTGCTGGCTCAGAGTCATTCCAGACAACAGTGACAGGGCCCACCTATCACTGTCCCGGGCCACTCAGCTGCTGGTGTCTTCTTTCCCCATGACACATCATTTCCACCAACTGCTAATTACCTCATTTCCGTCAGAGGCTCTGATTGCCATCTATACCCTCTGGCTGAATCCCTCTAAAACATGCCGAGGGCTACCTGACCTCTCTTCTTCCAGCTGGCCCTGGTCATTTGCTGGCCCAGTAGAGTGGTTTCCCAGCACCCCTTCTGCCCTCTGGTGCTCATATGAAGAAAACAGAGACTGTGGCACTTGAACAGGCCAGTAGGAGAGATGAGTCCAGCACACATAGAGGAGCTGAGACTCTGCTGGTCATTCAGTGACCATTGCCTGAGGATCCACTGTGTCCTGGGCACTGTGTGGGTCCTGTGGCAACAGAAGATATTAAGGTGACTTTTCAGCCCACCATAGAAAATAGTCTATGGGAAAGAGACACATTCTTAAAAGCAACTATGGCCAGGTGTGTTGGAGCACACCTTAATCTTGAGGCAGGATGATCACAAGTTCAAGGCCAGCCTGGGCTACTTAGAGAGATCTTAGCTCAAAATTAAGAATAACAAGGATACAGCTCAGTGGCAGAGGCCCTGGTTTTGACGCTCCAAAGTAAAAACACACCTGCACCAAGGAATGTGAGTTCACAAGGCAGTTGTAGATAAATTGTGTGAGGCACAAGAGCAGCCTCAGCCAGCTGAGGGTGTCATCAAAACTCCTACAGAAGGGGATATTGAGAATGAGACCTTGGGTTGGGCAGGTTTTGAGAGCAAGCACACAGGGTGTTGCAGATGGCAAAGATGAGTGGGTGAAGGTAAAGTGGCAGTGCTCAGGGCGTGATTAGGAGCTGTGGGCAGCCTTGCATACAGGGCGTGGAGAACGCTTAGGGTCGGTGCATGCTGGTGACAGAAGTGCAGACTTCTCCAGAGCAGGTGCTCAGGAACCAGGGCAGGTGGGAGGGGAGGAGAGACACAGATTTATTCTTGTGAAGGAAGTTCTGGAGATCTTCTTGCCTCTTCCTGTTATCCTTCGTGGACCTGCCCAGAGGGCTCACAGGCATCCCACTTTTGTTCTGTGGTTAAGGCCCTTGCTGAGATGCTCAAGGTCAACAAGGTGTTGAAGACGCTGAATGTGGAATCCAACTTCATTTCTGGAGCTGGGATACTGCGCCTGGTGGAAGCCCTTCCACACAACACATCTCTGGTGGAACTGAAAATTGATAACCAGGTAAGACGGGCAGGGGTGTCCTCCTGTCCACTGCCGTGCACTACACACCATCTCACCCTTGCCCATCCACTGCTGGACACAGCAGACCATGCGGGTTTCAGAAGTTCCAGAGCCCAGCTGTGAGGGACCGGCGAGGTCACCCAGGTCACCCCCTCCACCCCTCAACCTTCTTTCCTTCTCATTCCCACTTCATGCTCTGCCAGATACTCCTTGCGCTCACTTCGGATAGGGAGCTCACTCCTTATTGACATCACTGCTCCACCCCCAAGCTCTGAGAACGCCAAAGTCCCGCTGCAAATCAGCTCCCTTCGTAATTCCTGTTTGTTTATCTTAGTTGTGTTTTCTGAACATCTCGAAAACCACTAGATTCATCTTCTTCCCTGGGCTGACTATCCCCATTCTCTTCAGCTACCTTCACTGGATGGAGCTTTAGAATCTGCTTGTCACTGAGGACACTCTGGTCAAGCTCCAGTTTGCCTTTATCTGTTCCTGTCTGCCTCAGGTTACTATAGTTAGTTCATTTATCTTTGGGCAATTCTTTTGGCCCCAACTGTCTAAGAGGATGTAGATCACAACAGTAGTCTGTCATGGTGACTTGTGTGTTACATGCTTAAGTGTCTACTGCGGGCTGGCCCTGTGCTGTATACCTTGAAGCCCTCATTTCTAATGTTCACAAAATCCCCGCAGTGTGATCAGTCTCTGTGCATGGAGACAGCCGCCCATAGAGGCTGAGACAGGCAACTTTCTCAGAGTCAGCAATTAGCACTTACGCAGGATTAAACACTAGGTCTCTTGAATGCCAAAGACCACATTCTTTTCACTACTACCTGTTGTGCTTTCAGTATTACGATGTTTTCTTTTATCTGGATTGAGAACCCAGAATGTTTTCCCTATGTGAAACTTTTGTTTGTATAGTTGTATAAATATACAAAAAAGACTGGCAGGAAATACAAAATTATAAATAGTGGTCACACCTGAGTGAGATTGTCAGTACTTCTACATTTTTTTATTGTAAAACACGGCAACTTGGATAGGGATGTGCGTAAACTGGGAATACATAGCCTAACAAATGGCAGCAGGCATGTGAACCACATCCAGGTCAAGAGCAAAGCTTTGCCAGCCTCCAGAAGGCTTTGACTGCCTTCTGCCACTCATGATCCTTTTGAAACACTCCACAACTGCCCCCATGTCCTCCCTGTCCCTGTGTTCCTCCCTGTTTGAGAAAGCCCCTTTTCCTCAGGGTTCAGTGGAAGCCTCCTTTGCCACCACTGGAGCACCAGGAACCAGCTTGCAATGGTGGATGCACCCCTATCTCCAATGTCAGCTTGCAGTGCTGGCACGTGGTGTCTTTGCCCCCTTGAAACCATTCTGGGGTGGGGGTGGGAATATCTACACCATAAAACTGGACAACACTTTGAGGGAGGGGTGAAGCCATTAGTCGTTGCCTGCTCCTATCACCTACACAGTGGCTCCACCCTCTGCCCTAGGACAGTGAGGTGCTCCCTCCCCTGCATTCCCCTAGCACCTCTACTTCCTGGTGCTGTGTCTGAGTTATCCCCATCTCTCAGGGTCCAGCTCAGGACCTAGCCCTACAGGGCTATTTTATAAGCAAGCTTTCCCCGAAAGGTTGTGCATATTGTTCACTGCACAATGAGGTGGCAGAGGAAAATACAGCACACTAGTTACTTTGCACACTGTGTGCCTCATTGTGGGTCTTTGTTCACCCTGAGAGGACATCTTTTCATAGCACCTATTCAGAGGTTGGATGAGCTAGCAACATCCGGGTAGTACGAACGTTCTGCATGGAACCCTTTGCATCTCCTGTCTGACAGTGGCCTTGGCTCTGCTTTACCGTCCTAGCCCCCCCCCCCCCCGGTCATTGCTGACTCTGCTCTACTGGAGACAGCCGCAGCAGAGCAGATGGAACAAAGGCATGTAGAAAGAAGGCTTGGCAGCAGCCCTGCACCAAGCCTGGGCTTGGTGACTCATGTGACTCCAGGGTTTGGCCTTGTAGGAGTCGGGGTCTACCCAGAGTCAGCTGAGACCTGACTGCCAGGTCAGAGGTTAGCCCAAGACTGTGAGCCCTCCCGCGGGGTCACTGCAGTGGCAGCTGACACTGCCTGCCTTGCTTCTTGCTGCTGTCCCTCCAGAGCCCACCACAAAGCTAATGTTGATCTCCTTCAGGCTGAATGGCTGGTGCAAGAATACTCATTTCACTGTGGCTCGGTTTCCTCACTTGTCAAATGAGGATAATAAGATTCTGATTTCAAGGAGGTAATAAATGTACACCTGAGGCAGTGACTTTTGATCTCACTCTGCTGGTAGTAGAGGAAGCTCCCACTTTAAGGATTAGTTACTGAGCAGGAGCCACGGGCCAGGAACCATACAGGGTGCTGTGTGTCCACTGTCTCATCCCACGTCCACAAAGACTGTGAGTGAGCAGATGAGGAAGCTGTGCCAAGTGGGCTGTGTGACCTGCCCAAGAGCCCACGGTTAGCAAGCAGCACAGGCAGATTTAAACCCAGGTCAGCGGGACTTCCACGTCCACACACAGCGCCTGAGTTCCTGAAACAATTGCTGCTTTGCATGGCCTGGCGTGGCTTTTCTCATCTGTCCCTTTTGCCTGGTGGTGCTGGGCTGTGTGTGTGAGTGAAGCTCTAGTTCTGCTCTCCAGGAATCTCACACTGTCTGGGAGAAAAGGCCCATTCAGAGAGGAGCATTGTACCAGGTACTCCAATAAGCCACAGACTGCAGGCATGAGGTCCACAGCACCCCCAGTGAGGAGCCGGGATCAAGGAGGGCTTCTTGGAGGAGCAGAGTTGGAGATAACTCACTGGATGAAAAAGATCTCAGCAAGTGAAGTGGAAACCATGGTATCCTGGGCACAGGGAACAAAGAGAAGGGCCCACATAAGCAAGGCTGCTGGCACCCCCAGAGGAAATCCAGACAGTGGCTGGGAGCATAAGGAGCTCTGAGTGGGTAGGTTGAGGGAAGTAGCTGTGACTGTGCTCTAGGTCTCTGGCTTTCTGGGAGAGGCCTGGGGTGGGAAGGAAACCCCTTGGCCTAGGAGACCAGTGCAGCACTGTGGTTACCAGGTGAGAGGCACACGTGGGCAGTGCTCCTGCTTGGCTCCAGTTTTCATCAGACTGGAGTTAGGCCTGCAGTGGGAAGCAAGGAGGAGCAAATGGGTCTCAATGAGGAACCTGGCTGACCTGGCCCAGAAGAGGGCCACCATGTCTCTCTCTATAGGTCTCAGGAGGACTGGGCAGAGCGGCCTCCCTATGGTGTCCCAGCCCTGGGCCAGGAAAAGGGAGGAGTGGGACCGAGGAGGTGGTGAGTGGCACTTGATTTATTCCTCAGGCTTGGTTAGTCACTGAGACCTTTGGAGGCCAGAGCTTTCCCCTCAGTGCTTGTGCTTATAACCTGTGTCAGGGAGATTCTGTCTCCCTTTCTCCTTATACGGCCAAAGAAAGGAACTTGGGGAGTTCTACCCTGGGTGACATGGAGCCTGGCAGGCTGGCTTGACCACAGGCTGGGATTCAGGAACTGGGACACTGAGGCTGTTTGTTTATTCTGCCTGCCTCTTTATCTCCAAGCAATGTTCTGTTTCCCCTGAAGTTGCCCTGACACCCGGTGGGAGTAGGAAGACTGAGGGGGCCCTGTGTGGGGACCATAGGGCACTGAGGAAACGTTTGGCCCAGTCTCCTGTTGCAGGTGGGGAACAGGGCCAGAGAAAGGATGGGGTTTACCTTGCAAACAGGTCAGGCTGGTGGCAGAGCCAGGTTGGGACTTTGATCCTGGCTCGAAGTACTTATGGATGGAAGAAGAGGCCCTGTAGTCCTCAGGAGCAGACTTCAAAAGCCGGGTGTCTGTGGGCCTCAGTGAGCCTATGTTCAGAGTCAAAGGTCTCTCCTGGCTTCATTTACCCTCCCAACTCCCAACCCAGCTGCCCTCCTAAACCTCTTGCCCCTCAAAACAGGTAACCTCTTGCCCCTAGCCCTGCCTAGAAATGTGCAGTGCCTCTAGGCGATTGATTGTCCTGACTTCCCACTTTTCCTCCCAATATATCTACCAGTGGCTGCGCGTCACGCTTTGAAGAGAAGCTAGAAGCATATTACGTTTCTTGTTTATCCAGATCGTATAATTTGTGTCTTATTTTTTTAATCCCAACCTGTGTATGAATGTATCTACTATCTATAGCTGTGTAACAAATAATTTAAAATCCTGTAAAACAGGAATACACAAGTATTTGCTCAAAGTTTCTGAGGATCAGGGCTATTTTGCCTGGCTAAGGGAGGAGTATCAGAGAACTCTGGAGACACTTTTATATCACCACAGTAAGAATCACCTGTTCCTCCAAGTCACCATAGTGTGGCCAGAAAGCCCTTTCTAGCCAGCAGAGCTACCCAGGGACAGAACAGGTACCTCAGGGCCAGGAGCTCCCCTGGAGGTATCTAAGCAGAGCACAGTTCAGCAGCTCACACATGGAGGAAGTTTAATCCCAGCTAGTGCTCACAGCTTTCATGTTAGACTAGATAATTCCCAGAGCTCTTCTCTGTTGTATTCCTAAGTAACCCCACTTACTTCTTCCTAGTTCATCACAAAGAAATGGGTAGAATTGGCTCACTCGGTGTACAAAGTGAGCTTCTGGGTGTCCACGACTGTGCTGTTTAGAGTGGAGTCTCGGAGCTGCCAGCTGATAGCCCTCAGCCAGGTGGAGGTGGGAGAACACCAGCTGTCACACACAGCGCTGAAAGGTGTGCCCGCCACCTTTTGTAAACTTTTTACGGGGTGTTATTGACAATGTTAATTCAAAACGGGCCTATGCTACAGGCCACACTGATACCCTCAAACGGTGGAAAACTCCCCCCCCCCCCAAGTCCACTGGCGCATCCTTTGTAACAGGAACCATGGAAGCATCTCAAATAGCCACTGATGCCTGGGCATCCCGGCAACAGTTAAAAGGAATGAAGTTGTGACTGTACCGACTTGGCATATACAGAGCGTGTCATGGCAAGTTGTAGAGTATTCTGTGAATCCACTTACAGAAAAAGGTGCAGTAAAACCAGGCAAACCTCTATTTCCCCCATGGATTTCACACACAGAGACAGAGACACATCCCATGAACTGTGGTGGACACTTCTGTAGAAAAGGGAGGTTCTTTCAGCTCACTTTATAGTATCATCTGATTTTTTAAAAATATATATATATTACAGCCAGCTCAGCCTGCTCTGGAGGTGGGGCTGGTGCAGCATGTGGTACTGGGGATCAAACCTCAGTCACTGCGGTTGCCTAAGCTTGCTCTTTCTTTCTTTCTTTCTTTCTTTCTTTCTTTCTTTCTTTCTTTCTTTCTTTCCCTTCCTTCCTTTCTTTCTCTTTCTTTCTTTTTTGAGGAACTGGAGATTGAACTCAGGACCTTGCACTTGCCTGGCAGGTACTTGTACCCCTGAGCTATATACCTGGGCCTGATAAGCTTTCTTTTTTTTTCTTTTCTTTTTTTTTTTTTT